>JANSVB020000454.1:2134489-2146531 GCA_025504935.2 Erythroxylum haughtii
CGCTCGAGTCTTGTTGAGCGTAAAGTTCGGACAAAAGCCGCTCCAAGTAGTGAGGACTGTTGAATTCTTAGTGGTGAAGTTTGTAGGAGCCTATAATGCAATTATTGGAAAAGCCACACAAAACGCCCTCAGAGCTGTCGTCTCAACTTATTATCAGGCGATGAGCTATGAAAATTTATATCATATATTAATAATTTTCTCAAGACTATTAACACCTAATCCTTTATTGATTAACTAAAATCTTTATCTAATTAAAATCCCTTAGATGGCATTAATTTATTCATGCACTATCAGGTTTTAACCTAATTTAGAGGATTTATATCAACCAATCTCTAGGTTTACATGGAGCTATTTTCAAATATAGTAGATCTATTTATATAAAGGGATTCACAATCTTAATTATATGAAATTATAAATTGAACTAATATCCCATATATATTAAATCAAGACTTAAAAAATATAACTAATTCACAACAAATCATTCCATAAATTTGTATTAAATAAAGAATCAAATTCCAAAAACCATCCTAACTTAAGGTTGATCTAATCCAAGTACCAATAAATTTAGCTCATAATCATAAACTAGAAAACTAAAAGAGACATGAAGAAATCCCTTTTATCTTTATGAAATTCACTTTAAATTGATGAAAATCCACTTCAAATGTGCTTCCTTGTTTATTTTTTGTTCTCTTTATTGTTTTAGGTGGTTAATTTATATTTTCACAAGCAAATTAAACCTCTCGTGAACCTTCTATAGACTCCCTTTGTTTTCTCTTTGTTTTTCCCTTTTATAGCTTGAAATTAGGATTTTTAGAGTGGATATGGTCACCCACACGATCGTGTGCACAACTGTGTCCCTTAATCTTGCTTTAGTTCTTTGAAAGTTGCAAAGAAATATGGTCATGGAGAGCTACCCAATCATCCATATGGTTAGACTTATATGGGCATGTCCTTCATTAATATAGGTCCCTCCAAAATAGCTTTAATTCTTCCAATTTTTGTCATGGTATCCCCTTAATTCTTCTCCTTTTTATTCATAAAGGAAAATAAGACCTAAAAATATACTAGAAACAAGATAGGTACCAACAATAATAAGAAACTCTTAAATAAAGAAGAAAATTTTAAATATGGGATTAGAAATATTGTCTATTTAACATTTATCACCTGCGAATGCATATATATTTATGAAAGCAATAGTATTGAGTTACAAGATAAGGTGAAGATTAAGAAAGCTATCTATATAGCTTTATTGGATAGCAACATGAATAAAGTGATAGTACCCAATAAAGAGATTTACAAGCTAGCAAAGAAAGAGGAGAAGAAGATAGTCTCCGAAGCTAGAAGTAGAGCCTAAGAGATCATATATCAATGATTCAAAACAATGGATTGAGAAGAGAACTTTTAAGTTAGCAAGAGCTAAGGAATAGAAAGGTAAGGACTTGGATAAAGTTTGTTATATAAAGGATGAAACAGGACAGTGCTTATGAATAAAAATGGCATCAAGAGGAGATGGTAGAGCTACTTTTATAAGGCTTTTAATAAAAGAAGAGATAATAACATTTCTTTGGGTGATCTTAGCTCTTCTAGATAATACTATAGTTTCATAAGCGTATCATGAGAGAAGAAAGTAGAGGAGCTTTAAGGAAGATAAAGAGTAACTTGATAAGCTACCCATAGAGGTGTGAATGAGCCTAAAAAAAGAGGGTCTTACTTAGTAAGCTAAGATTTTTAATGTGATCCTCAAGTCCTCCATAATGAAAAATAAATGGATACTTAGCACATTAGTCCCTCTTTGTAAGAACATCAGAGACGTCCAGAGCTATAATAACTATAGAGGCATTAAACCACTCAATCACACCATGAATTTTATAAGAGAGGGTGATTAAGAAGAGAGTAAGAAAGGCTACACCTATCTTAGAGAACTAATTTGGTTTCATGATAAGGAGATCTATATCAAAAGCCATACATCTCCTTAGATGATTAATATAATATTATAGTGATAGAAAAAAAGGACCTACAAATGATTTTCATTGATTGAAAGAAGGCTTATGACAGAGTACCTAGGGGAGTCATATAGAGGTATTTAGAAGCTAAGGGGGATTCATTTTTCCTATATAAGAGTTATGAAGGATATGTATGAATGTGTTAAGATTAGATTAAAGAAGACGAGAGGAGATACATGGCATTTTTCTTTTGATATTGAACTACACTAAGGATCCTTATTGAACCCTTCTTGTTTGCAATAGTTATAGATGAGAATATTAAGAATATCCAAAGGGATGCACCTTAGCGTATATTATTTGCTGATGATATTATTTTAATAGATGAAACAAAAGAGAGAGTTAATGTCTAACTAGAATTTTGGAGGGATATCCTATAGTCAAAGGGATTTTAATTGAGCAAAAATAAGGTTAAGTATTTAGAGTGTAATTTTTTAGGCTGTAGGGTTGCATCTAATGTGGAGATCAAAATTGTAACAAAATTTATACCACAGAGCAATTTAAATCCATTATCCAAAGTAATAGCAAGACGGATAATGATATATTTCACTGCATCAAGTCAAGGTGGCTTAAATGGAGGGACGCCTAAGGAGTTTTATTTGATAAGAAGATAACATTTAAGCTAAAACGTGAATTCTATTATTTAGCAATTAGGTTGACCATATTCGGAGAGGCAAAGTGTCACCAAATAGGTTTATAGTCATATGTTAACATAGTGGCAAAGATGACGATGCTTCGTTAAGTTGTAACCTTATAAAAGAGATAATGTCAACAGTCTAGTGATAAGAGACAAGCTGAGGTTAGCTAACATTGATAACAAATTAAGGTCTTATTTTTTACTTCATATTTTTTAAATTGCTTGTTGGTTTTATTTACTCATTTATTTCTTTCTTGTCTATTTATTTATTTACTTACTTTTAACTTTATTTTATTTTTTATTTATGCAAATTTTTGTTTATGTATTTAGCTATTGTTTTCTTTCAATTATTTTCAAAAATCTTTTTTTTTTCCTATGGATCTATTGGAAATAACGTCTCTACAAGCTATAAGACTGCATATTTCTAAAATTAGTTAGGTGCCACTTTTTAGCAGAATTCCTACAAAGACATTGTTGTTATTATTGTCGTAATAATATTGAGTGCATTAAACAACTTAGTATAATGAGACATCTATCCTAAAAAGAATCAAATTAGGTTGTTTTACCAAATTTAATAGCATGCGCCTTAAGAATGTCCACTTTGTTAGAAAAGGTAATTATTATAATAGCAAAAGTTTAATAATGATAAACCGCTTCTTAATAATAATTGATGAATTGTGTAGATATTAATGGGATATGGTAGTATCTTTATTACAAATAATAAAAAATACTATTTTAATAAAATAATATTTATTTAATAATAATTATTGATAATAAAAAATTGGTAATGTAGTAGGGTTAAAAAAGGGATTTATATTTTCCTAAAAGGATTCAACTAGCTAATTATTAGTGTTCATGTGTCGCCAATTTTATCCAACAAAAAAAATTTTATTTATTTAATAATAGTTGACCAAACAAAGCTAACCAACCCTGCATCGTAACATCAAGCCACCACTCGTTGAAAACCTTCAGAGCGCCTCCGGTTCCTACCTCTTCACTGAGTGACCTCTGCGCCACAAGTCCCACATTTTAAGGAATACCATAAATGGCCACTTCCAAGGGAGATATTCAAGAGCCTTTGCTCCAATCCTATCAACCATCGAGAACAGAGTCCAATATTACACTTGAATCAAGCAACGAGCTTGAAGTCATATTAGCGAACACCCAGTTGTCATTCACCAAACGTATCTGCTCTGCCACATGGATAGAGTCAAAGCTCCTTTTTCATTTAGCTGCACCAGCTGTTATCGTCTATATGATCAACTACGTCATGTCCATGTCCACCCAGATCTTTTCTGGACACCTTGGAAATCTTGAGCTCGCCGCTGCGTCACTTGGCAACACCGGTATCCAAATATTCGCTTACGGCCTCATGGTACGTATATACACACAAAAGAAAACCAACAGAAAATAAAAAATAAAGGTTTTCATTTCCATAAACGAGTGAACTTCATGTCAAACGGTGTCTTTGGTTTGAGTGCAGCTGGGAATGGGTAGTGCTGTGGAGACCCTATGTGGTCAAGCTTTTGGTGCCCAAAAGTATGGTATGCTTGGCATATACCTCCAAAGGTCAACCGTCCTTCTAAGTCTCACCGGAGTCCTCCTCACACTTATTTACGTATTCTCCAAACAAATCCTAAAATTACTGGGGGAATCACCGGAAATAGCATCAGCCGCCTCAGTTTTTGTATACGGCCTTATTCCTCAGATATTCGCATACGCAGTGAATTTCCCAATACAGAAGTTCTTACAAGCTCAAAGCATAGTGGCTCCTAGCGCATACATATCAGCTGGCACACTAGTAATACATCTAATACTGAGTTGGGTGGCTGTGTACAAAATTGGGCTGGGGCTATTTGGTGCGTCTTTGATACTGAGTGTTTCATGGTGGATTGTTGTGGTGGCTCAGTTCGTGTATATTGTCAAGAGTGAGAAGTGCAAGTACACATGGACCGGGTTCAGTCCTCAAGCATTCTCTGGCTTGTGGGGTTTCTTCAAGTTGTCGGCTGCATCGGCGGTGATGCTGTGCTTAGAGACGTGGTATTTCCAAATTCTTGTCTTACTCACTGGATTGCTAGACAACCCTGAACTGGCTTTGGATTCTATCTCTATTTGGTGAGTGATTAAATAGTGTGTAATAATTGATGGCTGCTGACGAAATTAATTATATGTACATACCTTCGAAAACATTGGGAACTTTGTTTTGATTTTTAGTTTGATATGATTATCAGTCGAAAAACTTGAAGGTGTTTCTGTTGCAGCATGACGATCTCCGGATGGGTGTTTATGATATCAGTTGGGTTCAATGCTGCAGCAAGGTCAGCTATTTTTCTTATCTATAATTTAATTGACCACATATTATTAATTGGGCGTCATAGAAAAGGACAAAGGTCTGAGGTAAAGAGAAATATTCTTTTGGGCAGTGTAAGGGTGAGCAATGAACTTGGAGCTGGAAATCCAAAGGCAGCTGCCTTTTCTGTAGTGATAGTCACATTAACGTCCTTTGTTATTTCGGTGATTCTGGGAATTGTGGTGCTGGCTTTGCGCCATGTCATCAGTTATCTCTTCACAGAAGGTGAAGTGGTTGCTGAAGCCGTCTCTGATCTCACTCCTCTTCTTTCTGTCACGCTTATCCTTAACGGAGTTCAGCCTGTTCTGTCTGGTAACTAGTCATCCATATGCTTTATATATATTTAGAAAATAAAGAAAAAGAAGCATAATTAATGACTAACATGACTTCAGATTTTAGTAGTTCACGAAAAAATGTAAGCATAATTAATGACTAACATGACTTCAGATTTTAGTAGTTCACGAAAAAATGTAATATATATTTAGCATGTAGCCTACCATTAAAGGCTTTGATCTCTTATTTAGGTGTGGCTGTTGGATGTGGATGGCAAGCCTTTGTTGCATACGTTAATGTGGGCTGTTACTATGTTGTCGGAGTCCCGTTGGGCGCCCTGCTCGGTTTTTACTTCAAACTGGGAGCCAAGGTAGTGGCTAATTCTTGTATTTGTCTAACTTGTAAATTAATGGTAATTGAGCAATATACGTTGAGAGTTTTTTTTTTTTTAAATATTTGGTTTTGTCGTGGTGATTTCAGGGAATATGGAGTGGGATGATTGGTGGAACCGTAATGCAGACCATAATTCTGTTGTGGGTTACGTTCCGAACAGATTGGAACAAAGAGGTATGCCCTACGAGGTCCTTTTGTGTTTTTCTATTAGAAAGGAACTTGTGGCCATGGTTAGATCTAATGAGAATTCAACAAAATTTTGTTTATAATAGAAGAATATAAGTGGGCATGTAAATACTTGCAGGTAGAAGAAGCATCCAAAAGGTTGAATAAGTGGGACGACAAGAAGGACCGTGTGTTTAATTAAAAGTCTCTATTAAAGGGCAAAAGACAAGATTGTTAGCGCTTTGATGTTTTTTTTCCCCTATTTATAAAAAGAGTTTTAGGGTTTCTTTCTAATAAATTAAATTATTAATAATAGTTAGATATTAATTAAATTTATAATTATAATTTAATCTTAATAACATCAAATATATCATATTTAATCTTTGAAGTTTCTTAAATTTCAATACTAAGTTCAATTTAATCTAAATTAATTTTGTCTCTCTAACTATTCTCTGTATATGACTCATTATGTTTTTAGCATGTTATTGGTGGTTATAAATTATAATTCTATTTTATAATTAGAATTGTCTTCAACTCTCTAAGTAACAAGTATATAATCATAAATCAAGATTAATGTCTAGTAATATATCATGACCACCTATATGTTAAAAATGTCAAACTGGTTTAACTATTATTATAACATGTGATTTAATCTACTTTTCATCTAATGTTCAAATTAAATAGAAAGAAAAAAAATTAGTGTCTACTTACCAATCAACTTCGCTCTTACTAATTAGTAAATGGTTTATATTTGATATTTGAAAGCATCTATTTTAAACCTTAATTTACTTTGACTAAAGAATTTCTTAGATCACTACTAATTAAGAATAGTAGAAAACTCTCCCTAATTATTATAGAGTCATGAATCCTTTATTATTAGCTCACTTAACTATTTTTATACATTTCATACTATATTTAATTACTACTAATTATGCTAATTTAATTAGAATAGGTCATAAATAATATCAAATCATATTAATTCTCACATAAGATACCTTAATAAACTCTAGCCTAAAGATCAGTTATACAATTATCATAATGAGAAAATCTATAAACACTTAAGTAATGTTTCAATTGGAATCTTTATAATTGGGTTAGCTTAGTAAACATGTTCTTTAATAAGCAGTAACATGTTTTCTTTTCTTAAATATCTCCATACTTTAGTGTATAAGATCAACTACTTCTTTAATAAGGAAGAAACATATGTTAGTCATTTCACTCTATTAATATCCAGCATTACTAAAATAATGACTAGAAATAATTTATGGATAATAAATTAATGCAATAAGAATCTTATACTTATGATCTCTTCATAATTTTATTTATAAAAAATACTTAGCCTGTAGACTTTATCTTCTATATTAGTTAATTAAATAAACATACATAAGATAAATATGCCTTCAATTATTTGTGTCATAAAATCTACAATAAACTAATTAGTTGTAGGGCATAAATCAACAATTTTTCACTTGCACTAAGCTAATCACTTAAGTATCTTATACCGTATCACCATATGATGATCATGGTACTGTTGGGACCATGATTTAATGAGATTAGTGATTACTTGCTTAAATTTTATATCTTTCATCTAAATTATCATGATAATTAAAAGAATCTAACAAAATAAATATTAAGATCTTTGATAAAAGCATAGCTCCTTACATGTGCCAAATGACTTTAATGTTCTATAATACATTATTGTTTTAACAATACATAAATTATACCAACTTCATTAAATAACTTCTTGATCTAAATAATCATTTTTCACTAAATGAAAAATGGATTATAAATTAATTAGCACTTAGTGCTACATTAGAACTTTTTCAACTCAAAATAATATTATTCTAAGTAAAAAGTACCTTACGTAGGACTAACTTTGGTCAAAATAAAGTTAATATCCATATGAACTTGAGCTTAAATATCAACTCTCATATAGAATAATGAATATCTTTAATACTTCATAAGTACCAAATATCTTAAATACCAATTAGTACATTATCTATGTACTTGATTTACAATAGGTAAACAACTTCTTTGTCTATCTTTATATATCTAATTTCCATACTTAAATTGTTATCTTTTAATATCCAATGAGAGTTTCTCATAGATTATCATATCTTTTACAATTGAAATTGTAAGTTATTTTTCTCTATAAGCTATCATCTACATGCTCTCATTGAAAAATCCAATAAACTCCAGCTAAACTTTCTATAAACATGATAAATTCACAATCATCTTGAAAAAAAAGTCTTTGAATTCATTATAAAATTTATTTTTTCATCATCTTGTAACATTTAAATTATGTTTCAAATGCATCAAAAAAGGAAATAGTTTCATTTGGATGTTCTGTTATGAGATATGAAGTTTAAATTTCATCTTACTCCAACTGTTTATCTTGAGAATCATTATCATATAAGTATTTATTAAAACAAAAACTTTATTCAATTAGATTTGTTTGATGATATCTAACCATTTGGACTCATCATAACTTTTTATTATCCAGTTGCTTCTAAACTTATTGGATAATATATACTTCAACTAAGAATCATATTATGAAATCATTAACTTTGAATTTTCAAAGTCTTAGCATTCTGTATATAATATGATATTGCTAATTGATATAATTGGATCTTTCGAAGGCATATAATTGTACTATGCACAACTATAGAAGAAACAAATATTGCATCATATAATATCTCATATTGTATTTTCCTCATACAAAACCATACTATTATGAAATTTAGTTATAAAGATATTAGTTAGAGAATATTATTCTATATGGAAAATCAAGAAAATTTAAATCTCATTACATTAATCTCATTGAAGCACTTTGGCATTTTTAATGTTTCATTTTCACTTGGATTTAAGAACTTTAAACTTTTCATAATTCTAAATCAATATTTCATTTGATAAGTGTGACTATATCATATAAAGTCATTAGTAAATATAATGAAATACAAGTATTCATCCTTTTTAAAATTGTTATTACATCTCATATATCATATTTATGAAATTTAATGATTTACTACCATAATTATAACAAACTTTATAAGTTCCATTTAATTCATAACCAAAAGACATATAATCCTTGTATGTAATTTTATGGTTCTTATTATATTTACTTAACTGACATAGCATAAAAGGGTAATCTTAGATATCTAACTTTGTATTCGTGCTACTTATATTAAGTATAAGATTCTTTTGATCTTACACATACAAATTATTTGTATAAACTTGGATCAGCTACTTTTTTACTAGATAATTTATTTCTTATCATGCCTTAACATTATACTAATGTTGAACATTATACTAATAAAGAGGAACAGTATTTACTTGTGTGTGAGAACATCCATTAAAACTCTTAAAGAATCTCTCAGTTTCCCTAAAAGGATCCCTTTGCTGAGTAATTTCCATTCCATCTTGGCGTTTAAGGGAACATATTCTATTTGCAGTTTTCTGGCTAAAATAGAGTTGAAAAAAATTAGTGCGCCTTTCTCCATCTTTAATGCAAGTGGTTAATGATAAAGCAAACAAACGCAAGAGATAAAAGACAGGGGCTTGTTAAATTTTAAAAAAATAGGAGCCTATCAAATAATAAAAGCCTGTTAAACGAAAGGAACTTGTTAGAAGATAGGAGCCTGTTAAAAGATAAATCATGTCAAAACAATTTAAAATAGAAGGCGCCTGTTAAAACTGAAAGGAACCTATTACAAATTGAAAATAGAATGAGCCAATTATAAAAGTTAAGGAGCCTTTTGCTAAAACGAACACACACATAATATAATAAGGAAATTTAAAAGTTAAAGAGAGAGAGGAATGACACAGTCAATTTATATTGGTTCAACTTATAACCTAACCCTACAACCAGTTCCCAAGTATCCAACTTGAGTGTTTCATTAAAATTCTAAGTAGTAATTTGATGAGCCTCTTCAAGCTCACGAGTACATATTTTTCATGGTTCTCTAACCTTCCGAATTAGTAGTGTTTAACTAGCCTTTATAAGCTCACGACAAATAAAAAAAATGATTTGCTCAATATGAGCTTTAATGATCTTTCTTAAAAAAAGTTTTCACTTTCTAAAGCACATGAGATTTGGCAATGATATCACTTCTAAGATAATTGATGTTATAGATGTATTTCGATGATCTAGCGAATGTTCCCCATTTGCAAATGCAGTGGATCTTCCTTAAATAGACATCTTCTTCAACTAGTCGTTGTTTCTCTTATATCTTGAATTGACTTTGAATCTTCAATACCATATTTGATAAAATCTTTCAGTATCTAGATGTTAAGACAAATGATCATATCATGGAGCTGATTGTGATTTGTAAGATCTTTCTAGATATTGTGGAATCATTTCTAATAAATCAAGTAAGTTCACTTGGAAGATTTCTGGAAGAAAGGAAACATTTATCATATGATTATATTTCCTTTAAAGAATTAACCTGTTAGCAATAAAAAAAATAAATCTAATTTGAAAGGTCGTCATCAAAATCATTAAGGCTTGAGCTAACACTAAACTCCAAAAGCTAAGTGTAAAATCTTATGCAGTGCAGGTTGGCACTCCCAAAAGTTTCCTTTATCCTATGGCTCAATATTAAAAGGAGACTAAATACAATGGATATACTAAGGAGCAATACCAACTTCTCCAATTGCTTCACCCTTTATAAACAAGATTCTAAGTTCATCAATAATCTTTTCTTTCATTTTGATTTCTCATCTCCTATTTTTATGATAGATTTGTAACCTTATAATTGCTTATTTAGATTAGTTAGAAAATTTAGACTAGAATAGCAAAAAACATAGGGTATGCAAAGGCAGCTTCCTAACTTAAAAAATTACATTTGAAATATGATTTATGCTACTTAAAAGGAAAGAAACTCGAGAATTTTCTAAAAGAAAGAGCTACAAAGTCAATAACTCTGAAAAGAACTCTTAAGCTTTATTGGAGAGCAAATAATAACTCATTAGGTCCATCAGTTTTTTAGCATCAATATGGCTACAAATTAAGGAATATCTATGCTTTGATCATATCATAAAATCAAATGATAAGGTTATTAGATATTGAAAAGAGCAATATTAGATTAAATTCTACTTATGTGCCACTGTAAGCAAAGATAAAATATATAACATGATATGGTGCATTAGTTATTGCTTTTCAGTATATAACATGATATGGTGCATTGGTTATTGATTTTCTTTACTGTAGAAGAAATGGTTAAATGTTGATTGTGATACTCTTTTAAGAGTGAGATTATGACCAATGTATAAGCCTAGTAATCACTATTGTAATTCCTTTAGATCTCCTTTTCTTTTTTAATATATATTAAAATTTTAAAATAAAATCCCAATATGTATATGAATTACTGTGAATTACACATCATCTAGAAACACAATGGACAAGTAATGATATGCATTTGATATTGGCGGTCAAAATAAACTGGGATTAAATTATAGGTGTTCCGAAATAATTTTATAATTTATTGTCAAATCTCTTTATCAAAATAACTTGAATCATAAAATGAGAAATAAAATGTTGAAGAGTACTATGCAAAACTTTTTCTTCTCCAATTGAATCATCAACCACTAGTTATTCAATGTCTAGGCTTTAACAATATCTATAAACCAAATAAAGAGAACTTAACTTTTGATAAGGATTAAAGAGTGTTAGTTGTTTTGTATCTTTCCCATGTATAGAGAAAGACAAGGGCTTATTTGAAATTAGTTAAAATAAAACTCTTGACTCTAATTAAAGTCTAACTCTAATTATAATTATAATTTAATCTTAATAAAATCAAATTTATCATATTTAATCACTTAAGTTTCTTAAACGTTTAAATTAAGTCTAACTTAATTTAAATTAAAATTCTCTTTAATTACTCTTTATGAGCAAATTATTAGGTTTCTAATTTGTCAGTAATGATTATAAATAAATTTAGTTCATATTAGAACTAAATAAATTACATTTTTATTTAGAATTATTTTTCTATTTAAATAATTTATAATCAGTATCAAAATTGATGTCTAACAACATTTCATGAATACCTAAATTTTAAAAATGTTAAAGTGATTTGATTTAACCTATCAATGCATGGTTATAATATATAATTCAATGTTTTTGATGTATAATATTCTGATTAGGCATAGAGCATATAATTAGTATCTATTATACTTCAATCCAATCAAGTTCTCTCTTGCTAATTAAAAATAATTTATATTTGATA
>JANSVB020000454.1:2177184-2187292 GCA_025504935.2 Erythroxylum haughtii
CGACCTATCAATCAACTTGAGTCTATAATTCAGACGTTGATGGAGGTAATAAGTAAGCTCCAAAATGACATGGATCAAATGAGATCGAGGGATAGAGATTCACATCAGCCACGCTCACCGGGACAATAGAATTGTTGTTGTTATTAATTTGGTATTCATTTATGTACTATTTAATGTTTTAATTATTAGTTAGGAAAGATTTTTTTTCTTTTTATGATCATTTAACTTTCTTTTTAAACAAATTCCATGGGTTGAAAATTCCAAAACTAATGAAAGGATAATTTATAATTTTTCAAATTGGAATTAAATTTCACGACTAGATTTTCGAAAATTGTCATTCAACAAAATATTTACAAAGAATTAAAGGTGACTTCAACGATCTAACAGCTTGCACCTTTGAATTAAGCAATCAAGGGTATATTTGATGAAGGGTCGCAATTACCGACGGCATTGGTTTCTGTAGGTAATATATTATCGACGGAATACGAAACTGTCAGCGACGGTAGAAACATATTTCGACGGTTTCCATCGGTAAATTTCTACCAACTATATCGACGGTATAAAAACACAGTCTTACCGTTGGTAACATATATCGACCGTGTCTGCGCCGACATAAGCCTCCGTCGCTCTATTCCTTCGGTAAATTTAGTTACCGACGGAATCTCTGAAGTTTTCGTTGGTAATTTCTCTTCTTCTTGTAGTATCTTCAGCCATCCGTAGAAAGAAAATTCATCTTTGTGACCTCATTTCAACATAATGTCTTACTTCCACAGGACCAAAAGAAATACATCGACTCCTTATTGTGTAATCATCAAATCTCCTACGTTTGAATACTTTAATATTCCTCCATCACCCAATATATACACCAATAAATATCACTAAATCTTCATGCAGTGAAACTGTTAACGATATCTTGGGATAGATTGTGAGAGTTGAGTCTTGAGAGTGTTTCAGAGAGAATTATAAAACACTTGAAACTTGCACGGCTTTCCTCTACTTAAAGAAAACAGCATAGCGATTTATAACGATTTGGTTGTTCTTGGCTTAAGTCTTACTTCAAAAATCAACGGTGAAATTCTCGTGAAGAACAACCAAATCATTATAAACCCTAGTGCTCATCTGTTCCCTGACTCTTTCGAGTATCATTGATTGCTTTGTCAGATTGTTATTGATTTTGTAACATGTCTTCGGATTGCCTGAATCACTGTTGATTCTATATTAGTATATCGACTACACACCCGAAACTAAAAGACTGCTAACCAAAAGAGTCAATATTTTAATATTGACACCATTTATTAAGTATTACTTTTATATTGCGATCTTATTTGCGCATATTTTGCGATTGGCATTGAATATATAATACGTTTGAATGTACACAAATTAAGTGTTCAATTAATTGTCAATAAAATATTTTCAGGTTAAAAATGCCCTTGAATCGACAAGTTTCTTCAACATTCCATAGATCTGCAAACGACAATTTCAAGTCAGGTATCATATTTTCAGTTCCTCCTTGACATACCAAATGTTGATCTGCTCCAAAAGCAAATCACACGATCCGCATATGATTCACTAGATTTATAGGTTCGTCACATGTATCAAGGATCACAGTTATATATTTTATCATTCACGGCTGAGATTTGAAGGGCCCTACACTTTGTGACAGGTAAGATCATATGCTAAGGCGTTGAACGCAACTCTTTTTCTATACTGCAACCTAAAACATCAATGTAAATAAGGTCTTTAAAATTCACACTGAAATGTTCTTTGGCCTACCAAGGACCATCAAGAGTAATCTCAAAGTTAAAAAGCCTATTATTGACTTTTGAGACTTTGTTCAGAAAGACAGAGTTAGAGACTTAGTTCACTATTTCATCTTGGAACCAATATCAAAGTCCACCTTATGTTTTGTGCAGCGATTGCATCTAGGAAAAAGAGTTTTTTACTCTGGACTATAATGGAGGGCGGCAAAGAAAAAGAAACTCAGATACCACATCTTTATAGGCATTCTGCAGGTGCAGATAGAAAGGTTTGACATGGAACCAAAGAACAAGTTGAAGGACAGGAGAAAAAGAAAAGAACAAAGTATGCATTCTTTTCCATTCAAAGATTAATTATCCCTACAACAAACGAAGTGTTTGATCAACTGACGAATAGTTACGTAAATGTAGAGTTCGGATCCACAAGTTTTTGATGTAGACACAAGTTTTATGTCCATAATACATTCAGAACCCTTTTCAGTTTTGAATAATGAATAGGTCTGAAGTCTAAAGGAAAGCCAATGAATCTGATGGACAGAGATAACTTTTCTGTAGTTGGCATCTGATTCAGGTTGGAGAATAGTTGCAAAAATTAGACCATTAATGTCCAAACTCCTAGAAGCAGCTCATGGATGTTGTCTCAGACCTTTTCAATTCAAGCCACCATATGAATTATTAGAGGAACAGAGAAAGAACAAAAGGGTAAAAGTTGGATGATGCTCTATGGCACCTGATAAATATTTCTCATGCTAAAGTGTAAGAACAACAAAGTTCCAAGATAATATGATTGAACCAGAAAAACTACCATGAGACGATTTAACAAGCTTTTTCACTCAAGAGTCACCTTTCTCTCGGGGGGATCTATCTGCAAATAAGTGTAAGGCTCCGTTGGCTCCTCACTGTATCAAAATACACATAATTGTATCCAAAGTCAGGTAATCTGGAACAGATACTCTTCCAGAATATGCAATATGATAAACCTATATAAGCATACCATCCAAATTGGACTCGGAGGGAGGGGGAAAAAAAAAACAGAAGTGAAATAGATGCAAGTTTTGCAGTTCTATGCTGTAGATAGTCATACACAATGAACAACATAAAAGATATAGCTGGTGCTCTTCATGAACATCCGCTATTAAGCATCCATATGATAGTCCGTAAAATTCGTTAAATGGAAGAACAGAACATGAGCAGAAATAATCAGAAAGTAACATTTTTATCACCCGGGCTTGGAGCGCATGCACTGCCAGAAGAGCCTAAAAGGTCCAGGAACTGTCTTAAATGGGTTCCCCTCAAAACAAGCCTACAGAGGAGAGGAAAAGGAATTACATTCCCCAAAGACCATATCATGGAAAGCAAACACTTTTCCCAAGATTAGATATCTAACAAACTATAAAATCCCAAATCATGAACAAATTATAAAAGAAAGAAACGAAAAAAACCGTCCAAATAATCAGTACAAATCGCCAAAAATTTCCAACAAATCTTCATCATCAGAAATGGTCATGGACCAATTGATTCTACCCAAAAGAAAAATTTAAACAAGAAGAGAAAATACTTGAATAACGTCCTCAGCACGATCATTGCAACGGTGAGCCTTCGGTTGAGGATGGTGGGATCCTGTTATGCCCCATGGACTCTCTCTCCTCGGCACTGGCCTCGTCTCACTCATCTTCGTCTCCCTCACTCATAATTTGTAATATATTATATATCTTAATTGAAACTTATTAATCCCACTCTAGGTTGGGTTCAACAAGGCCCAGTCTGGTTATACACAGGTTTGGGTCTGGGCTTGTTGGTACCCCCGATCCATGTTGGTTACTTTCCGTTGGTCAGTTCGTTATTTAAAATTCTATAGATCATTGGGTACAATGTGCTTTGCAAAACAACTAGCAATTGCTTCCTTCTAGTTCCCACTCACTCCCTCTGATTCGAAATTCCTTCCTTCCACTCAAATTCCTCCTAGACTGCCTTTACTCATTCTAAGCATTTTGGTTTGGACCATTCAGAATCAACCCGAGACGTGTATGAAATCAGAACTTTTCTTGCACATCTTGATCAAATAGTTTCTACACCTATGGCCTTCCATCTTATGTCTTATAATTATGGATCTAATATGATAATAATTGTAAGAGAAATTTATATCTATGCAATGCCTATATATAATATATTAAATTCTTGATTTGAAACGTGGAAATATTTCTCTTTTCTTGAATGTAAGATGAATTGTATGCATTTTTACAATTCTTTTCATTCACTAAAGAGAAAGCCTTTGCACATATTTTTATTATAAAAAAAGAGAATTGTTTATGTAATTTTTTATTATAAGTGAAGATAATTTATTTACAATTTTATTAGCTTAATCATTTGATCCCACAGTTCTATAATTAGAACTCAAGAATTTTGGCTTGGCTCAGTAAATGCATTAAGAACTCATTTTATCATCATACATATATAAATGTACTCAAACTTCTCTTAATAGCTCATGCAATCTCACTCATCCCACCACCCATTCTTAGCCTACTTATTCCTAAAAACTAGATCATAACCATTAAGACAAGAACCAATTATCACAGTGGTTACTTTTAAAGATATTGATCTACTTCCCATCATGTTTGATTGACTTATATCTTAAAAAGATGTGATACAACCTCGTTAGGTAGACGCTTCATTTTGTTCTAAGCAGTTTGATAGGTCTTCCATTGTCTAAGTTGTTGACCTATTTCATTCCCAAACAATATTTCAAACATCAAGTACCTATTTAGTTGACCTAAATCCTTCCTAACAAAATTTTTTCACACATTAAATATCTATTGTGATACGACTCTCACCAATAAGACTGATGAGATTTGATGTCTAAATGATAGGACCTATGGCTGTTCTATAGAATACAGGTTAATTCACATAAATTAACATGAAAACACGCAAAATAATGATATGAATCACCATACTCTACAATAGGATTGAGAGTGATAAGATTATAAGATTTTTTTATCATCACTAGCAAGGTAGATAGGATCAAAGGACTCTAAAAGATGGAGGAAATTTTATATCCAATATTTGGTTAATTCAACAATAGTCAAGAACTATCCATTTCAAGAATCTTTAAGCCTCTTATAGGCATGAAACCCTTAAAAGTGGAGTTTTAAAATGAAATAATCACTCAAAATCGTGTCAAAATAGCAAAACCTTACATGTAAATAGTATGAGACTAACACCTATCGTGGACCATAATCAACATTAGTTTTATTTTGGATAAAATTACACAAAACCAAAGACGAGTCTACCACCAGTTACAAGTTAGTAACTTCGATGATGATTTTGTTTTGGAACTCCAAACTACAAAGCCCAGAGAAAGACTAGTGCAAATTACAAGGATGGCTCCAGTACTGGTTACATTCTATTTCTTTAGCACTTCAATAATAGTGCAAGACTAGTGCCAATTATTTATGGTAATCACAATTCTTCAATTTGCTTCTTCACTTAGATCACTATGATGGGTCAAAATTCGCTCTCTAAAAGTAGCAAAATCTCACTTGTCATATACAGATTTAACATTAAGATGTTGAGATTACAATTCCTTTTCCTTCTTTATGTCAATGGCATATTGATATCCTTCGAAGGATCTCTAGTAAATTTTCACACTTGATTAGCAGATGCTTGATTCCCATCATTTTTCCTCATCAAAATAATTTATCCTCAAATTAGCATCTTCCTTTGTAAAATCAAAAGGAGATAAATTAGCCATATTAAAAATAGAATAAACATTATACTCGCCTGACAAGTCAATCTTGTAACCAATGTTTTTCAGTATTTCGATGTTTTGAAATGGTTCATCTCCTCTTGACTGTAACTTAGGTTTTTGTTTACTTAGAAAGATTTTATTTGTAAGTGTGCCTAAACCCAATCTTCAGGTTCAAATATCACTTCCTTTATTCCCTTATTAGCTTGCTTAATAATCAAGTCCTTTTATTAATGTTTAGCCATGCCTTCAAATGAAGCTTCTTTATCAATTCAACTTTTCTTTTACATATAAGTTACTACTTTCACCTAGAGGAACAAGCATAAAATCTAAAGTAGAAAAGGTTTAAATTTGATAGGTGTGAATTGTAGTGTATCTTCTAGGTGTTATTGTATGTTTTTTATTATTCTCTTATATGATAACCATGTGTTTAAGACTTAGATTTATGTTCATGTTAGTGTTTTGTGTGTTTTGTTTTATTGAATGTTTTTAAGGCAAGAATTTGAACTTAATTGTATGTTTCACATGTTTTTGATATGTTTAATGATGGGTAGAGCTAAAAAAATTGAAGAAAACATGAAATAAGCTAAAAAATAATAGCTAGCACTATCATGAATGAATCAACAGTAGGTTAGCGGCTTTCTGGCATGATCGTGACAAGGATTTAACATGCATGATTATGCAAGGAGCTTTTTTAGGTTACCAGTATTTTATACTTTTGATGACTCAGGCTATTTTTTGAACAAAAACGCATGGAAGAAACTAGAAGGCTCAAGAGCGTATAACCAAAGAAAAAAATCAATTGGCTTGAAGTATAAAAAGAGAAGATCAAAGAAGAGAACTACAGTTTCCAGTTTAAGGCAAAGAAGAGAAGACATCCATATTCAATTCTCTACTCTTTTCTTTATTCCTTATTATTATTGAATATTCATGATGATTCAATTGACATATATAGTTATATATATGGATAGCTAAATTCATTTTATAAATTAATCTTGATTTAGTTTTAAAACTTTACATTTTTGATTTCATGAAATATGTTTATGATATTTATTGCTTTATATTGAAATTGAATTAGGAGATTAGATGGGATTACTTTAGTTGTGTTGCACAACAAGAACTAATGATAGGGATTGATTGACTATAATTTTATACTTATATTTAATATGTTTTGCTTGTTGTTTGAGAACCTTATGGTATTTATGGTACTTATTCTACTTCAAGTGTGTTTTTAAATGAAAATTGCCTTTATAGACTAACAATTTTAGGTGAAATCGTGCCATATAATGGAAGAATTGAAGAAACTTTTGACTTACACAACTATGTATAGTGATCATTTAAGTCACTATAATTGTGTAGAATTTTAAAAAAATGTTGTTTATGCTTGTGTGAAGATACACGCCTATGTATGTCAACATACACGATCGTGTATGTGCCTGTGTAAGCTTTTATGACCATACAAAGTTACAATTAAGAGGTTTTTTCAGATATACCATCACTTATACGATTGTGTAGGTGATCGTGTATGTCTAAGAAAACCTAGTTTTTACTATAAAGGGATATCATGAAAGCTATAACAAAGGACACACATTCCAAAGATGGTGGTGACACCAAACATAAGAAAGAAAAAACCAAATAAGGGCCTACATATAATAAATAGGAAGATCAAAAGTGGAAACATCAAGATCAACTCCAACTTTCCAGATTTTCTAAAATAAGGCTATAAGTTGATTTCATTCTCTTCTCTTTAATTTATTTCATTGCCTTGTTACCTACCAAATTTGAACAGTTGTGTTTGAACATGATTATGGATTTCTAAATCTATATTAGGGTTTTATTCTTGAATTGTTTTGTATAACTTTTACCTTGATGGATTCAATATATTATTGCTTTAGGATATTTGTTATGCTCTTTCTTTATTTGAATCAAAAGATTGAATTGAGAAATTTATGTTAAGCTACACAATCAGAGTTGGTACCTTAATAGACTTACAAATATCAGATTAATAACTGATAAAAGAGACATCTTAATTGTGATTTAATTATCCTTAGAATTGCTTCAAATCCAGTGAGTATTTTTGAGAAGTTGAAAGATTGCAAATAAAAATTTGTCTATTTCAATTGGGATTACTTTATTGGATCGAGAGAGAAGGTAATCAAAACCTTTGGATATTTAGGATCAAGCATAGTTGAATTTTTAAGGTAAAGGGAGACAAAACAAGTATAAAATAATCCCTAAGTTTCCACCATCAAGTACCTTCAACTTTATTATTATCTTTTATTTGTTTAGTTATTAAGTTTGTTAGTTATTTTCAATCAATTTAATCTTTTATTACCTTAGAAAAAGTGTGATTCAAATTGTTAAGTGACTCCATACATTCCTCATGGGAATGATATCTTCTATACAGTAAGTTATGATTTGTATACTTATAGTACAAAAGGATTTCTATTTAAAACTATGAACAAGTTTTTGGATACTAAATGAGAGCTTAAGGCCCACTAGGATACCAACAAGATAAGCTTGGTGCATTAGGATCAAAGATGGATGGTAGTGTGTCGTAACACTACACAAAATAACTAAACTTAACACTATAGCTAATGATAAGTCTAAGTCGATCCTATAGAGAGTGTGTGTAAAGCTTTCGAAATGAAAAGAATTGGTACTTAAGTTATGGGATGGGGGGTTGGTTTCAAATAAAAATAAAGTAAAGTTAAACTTACGAAACCAAATTAAAGAAAAAAATAAAAAATTGCCAAAAGTGACAAATGGATTTGGAGCTTGGTCCTTAGTTAAATTTCAACCTACACATGAATAAGCATACTTTAATGTCCTGTTATTCTCATACCTCTCAGCAATTATTAATCCTAGGTTAATAACAAGCTCTGTTAACCATAGTTTTCCTTTAGGTCATGGTCAGTTAAAACAAGCTCTTTAACTAAACTTAGCTATTAAACAACCTAGAACAAGATCTCTATATTTAATAGGATTGCGACATTATAAGTTAGGCAAATAGACTAATTTAGGCAACAACCACACAAGCTTGGGTCATTTAACCTATGTTACGTTATCTCTAATTATTCAATGTCATTAGTTTCCACAAATGAATCTAGCATAATGATTACTTATCGTATTCAAGATTCTAGCAATGGGTTTATATAAAAAAATCAAATAGAGCATGCAATCATTTTACATAATACCCTATTCAATAAGCACAAGATCACATAACAATCCCTAAGAGAGAAAGAACACAATACATAACGGAGAGATGCCTAAAACATGTCTTCGACTTCGATTTCACCTCAGAACCGGAATGGGAAAGGCTAATCCTCCATGGTTCTCCAAAGAGTGGGAGTTCTATCGCCCCTTTTCCTACAAAATCGATCCATCCTATATTTTACTATTCAAATGTCATTTTATATTAAAAATTAGGGATTTGGGTAGTCGCATGGTTGGATACACAATCGTGTATGTCATAAAATGGGCCTAATTTTTGAACTTACATGACCATATAAGTAGATACTTGACCATGCATCTCCTAAATCATGTTGAATTGAAGTTCTTCTTGCAATTTCTTATCCAGTCGTCACCCTAGTCCATCCCCTTATTATTCCACAAAGACAATTGAGTTTGAAATCAAGAGGATGACTCATAGAATGTTCTTTTAACTCACTTTAGCTCTTATGCTTACAAATTATGCCTAAAACCATATATGAACCAAAATGAGTTTCTTAAACGTTTCATAGATTAATCAAAAAGTGTTATGGAGTAAATATACAATTAAGTAAGCATATATCAAATTTCCCCACATTTAGCTTTTGACCGTCCTTAGTCAAAATAACAAAATCAAAGCCACAAACTAAACACTTTCACAATTTCCATATTTCCTAATAATAGATAGCCGTAAGCTACTCATGATCAATCAACAATCATCACCTTTAGAAACTGAACAATCTAGTAGTAGACTTGGACAAAGTGTGTAAATAGCATTGATCCATAGGTACACTCAAACACCATTCATGATCATGACATTTCACGACTTTGTATATCATTTCATTTCTCTACCACTAGGATTCAGATGTATAATCATGAATTAAAGGACTTTTTAAGGATGTAATGTGGGCGAAAGTTAAAGTGAGATGTATTTAGGTAATGTAGCATAAAAGCCATCAAAGTTAATGAAGTTAGAAAAACACTCAACATAACATCAAGTGCAAAAAACAACATTCACCTAAAACTTTGTACATCAACTATGATGAATGCAAAAACTAAGTTTCATAGCTCAAATTTAAGCCTTCACACCATAAATCAAATGAAGTATAAATCACTTATAAAAGCTTATCATAAACAATACTTTGCGACCATAAGGAGTGACCCTTAAAAATTACATCTCTCTTATAACTTTAGGAGGAAAATTAGTTATAAATAACTTAAAAAATGCATTTTCTCCTTAATACTTTTATTTAAATACTTTTTCTTATTTTTATAAAAATAGAAAGAAGCTACATCAAATTTGGAATTCATTGATAAGAGATAAAATGGCATTCCAACAATTATAACTGACTCCACATAAGCATACCCCCATATTTACACTTTTTAACCTCCACAAACA
>JANSVB020000454.1:2219722-2232525 GCA_025504935.2 Erythroxylum haughtii
CTTAAATTAGATAGTTCTGCTAGTCCCTGGGCCTTAATTTGGAATGGCCAGGAACCCAGCGGATCAAAACTTTTCTTTGGTTCATGACCAAGAACAAGCTCCTGACGAACCAACAAAGAGTGGCGCAGCATATTGCGATAGATAGCAGTTGCCACATCTGTAGACAAGAAGAGGCCACCTTACATGTCATCCGGAACTGTCCACGAGTGCTAGCTTTTTGGAGGAACTTTCCCTTGGAGATAGTCGATATGGAATTTTTCCATCAAGACGAGGAGGTCTGGGTGAAATCCAACCTAATGAAGCACTTGCAAGCGATACAAGGGGAATGGCCTACTATTTTTGGAGTCGCATACTAGATGCTTTGGACGTGGCATAACAAAAGTCTTTTTAAAGAGGAGTTTGTTTGGCTGAAAGATGGACCGCAGGCAGTTTTGGAGTACGTAGAGTGGATAGCCAAGGCAAGAGTAGTGGAAAGCTGTGTGTTTTCGAACCAGGGTCTATCGGTAGGCAGTCTAGTAGGATGGACAAAACCGTCGAAAACATGGGTAAAACTCAACACGGATGGAGCGTTTAAATAGGGAGCAGACATCGCTACCGCTGGTGTTCGAGACTGACATGGCCAGTGGTGTGGAGGGTTTTTCCAACACATTGGAAATAGTTCGCCATTAACAGCCGAACTCTAGGGAGTTCACTCTAGGGAGTTCACTCAGGCCTCACGCTGGCTTGGTCACTTGGTTATCGCCGGATCATATTAGAAGTAGACTCCCTAGAAGTCATTAACATCCTATCCTCTCCCATTACCGTGATTGATATAAATAATATCTTGTTGGTAGGTACCCATGGACTACTCCAATGAGATTGGGAGGTGAAAATCCAGCACTTGCATCGTGAAGGGAACCAGAGTGCAGATAACCTGGCCACCCTTGCACTTATGGCCAGCCTAGACATTCATATTCTTCAGGAGCTTCCGATGTCAATCCTGGATCTCTATCAGAGGTACAGGCAAGGCACAATGTACCACAGAGCATTGCGATAGTTTGATATTTTGTGTTTAGCATTTTTTTCCTTGTATAAAAAAAACGTCAAGTCAAAATCCAAAGCGCTGAAATAGAAAGTGACTTGTTTGCTCCATTCAGAGAAATTCACACCAGTAAACAAGGTCACATAAGAAGCTTAAGAGTGAAGGCTAATAACTGCAAACATATAAACTCTCACTAATTAACAGATTCAGATGGGAAATACATACATTAAATATATTGCAGGTTTCCTTAGAGTAAACACAACAATACATATCATCACCACATTAGAATGCTATTTAAAATTTATAAGAAAATTAAATAAACTTTGTCAAATAAATGTAGCATCTTTGGATAACTATAAATATATGACAAGAGTATATCAATTTTCTCCTTGAAATCTATTAGTTATAGAACATTGATTTACCTTTTGGTAAAATCCTTAATTTCTATCAACTAATAAAATTTTCGTAATAGCATTTCATAAAAATATATAAATTATATGACTACACATTCAAAACTAATTTGGCCATTTTGGTAACTAATAAATTAATTTTAATCATAATGTCAAATACATAAAATAATAATAATAAATTCATAAGATAAAATTAAAATTAAAATTTTGATTATAGGTCAAATATCGTTACTATAACCAAAACTTAAGAAATCAAAATTTTAAAATCAATCCATCCATCAACAAAACTTTCATGTATCACAATAATTTTTTATTTAAAAAAAATAAATTGAAAAGTTAGCAAACATATGCATAAAACCAAATAATCAATTTTAAAGCTTCAAGAGTCAAGACAGTAGGTGTAGCAAACAAATAATAAATAAATGCAACTTTAAAAGTGTGTGCTCCACTTTCATCGTTGTTGCCAACCTTCTGCCCACTAAATAGCCACTACAACGTTTTTCCTTATTACAGTTTGTTGCAGAATAATAGAATTAACAATACGTTATGACTCACGAAGGATATGAACGTTCTCCTAGGAAAAAACCCGTGTATTTCTGTATTTGTTTGTTTTACTTAATTAGAATAAAGAAAGGAATAATTTATATACACTTTTTTTATCGGCATTAAATTTTATATATTCATCAAGTGTTAAATTAATAGTTAAGATTTGATATATTATTAAACTAAGAAAATCTTAAATTAAGTTTAATATATACTTTTAAAAAAATTAGGTCTCAGTATCAAACCATATATTTCTTACACTTGCTTCACCTAGAGTCATTGCAGGACACCTGTAAAATGCATCTTTTAATAATTTTTGGTGGCTATAATGTCAACTATTGACATTAGATTCATAACAGTAGAACAGAGGATCATGCCGGGTAAAAGGTCGCAGCTTTGTTGACCTTTGTGAATTTTCATTTTCTTGTTGCAATAATCTTATTCTGATTCCGGAATGGATGATTTCATAAACCACAAACGTTTCAAAATCTAGATGGGTTTTAGAACGAATGGTTTCCAAAACCAACTTTTTCAATCGAATCCAATTTAATTTAAATCTTAGGCTTTTGTTTTTGGAATATTAATATGAACTTTTCATATTCAAATATGATTTTTATGGTTCGTGATTTAATCAATGAAAGTCAAACATTTTAATCTAAGTTATAAATTTAAAGTTCAGTTTGATCTTTTGAAAAGCTGGGTAGGATTTGTTCCTCTTATTAGCAGAATATATACGAAATTTATTTTGTATAATTTTTTTAAAATTAAGATTATTTAAATTTTATAATATCATAACATATAAATTATAATTCGTGCCTTAACTTTTTTCATTTTCTTTAAATTGTTTTTATTGTCGTATCTCAACCACTATAGTCATATAAATATTCAACCTCTAACAATTTATATAGAATATATTGAGAAAACTATATAATTGTTAAAGAGATAGTTAAGTAAAGAATGCTATCATTCTTAGATCTTAAGCCTAAGTTTTAGATATTTTAATAAAATTAAAATAAAATTTTGCTTTCAATTAAACTATAATTAGAATAATCTGGGTCATAATGCAGTGTGTAACAATGTTGAGTATGCAGGTAGTGTGGCAGAGCACAGTCTCAGATCCTTTTAGCCCCTCATGAGGGATTCAGCAAGGCGATCTGCTCTCGCCGTATCTTTTTATCCTCTACATGGAGCATCTAGGACATTTTATCTTTTTGTCTTCATTCAAACTATAATTATAATTACAATTAATTCTAATTAAACATCAATTATGTCAAAATAAAATTCAATATCTCATATCAATCATTATTTATTAAGTATCTAATATTTAATTATAAAGTTTCTTAAACTTTACAATCAAGTCTAATTTGATTAAAAAATATTTTCTCTATTCAACTCGTTCTTTGTGTATGATTCATTATATTATCAAATATGTTGGTAATAAATATAGATCATAATTATAAATCATACTTAGAATTAGATAAGTTTAACTCAATTTCTCTTTAATTATTTAATTAAGTAATTTATATTCAAAAATTAAGGTTGACATATAACAACATATCTTAACCATCCAAATATTTAAAAATGTCAAAATAATTTTTACTAACCTTTTCGTGTATTATTTTTTCATATAATTTAATCTTTTTATTATTCAATGTTTCAATTAGACATGTTTGTTCTATTTTAGTCCAATCGTATTAGTTTCCAACATTAGTAATTAATTCTATTAATAACACTTGAAAACTATTTTTAAAGTATTATTACACCTTAACTAAGAATTTCTTAAATTAATATTAATCGAAAACAATGAAAAATTATTCTTAATCACTTTATAATGATGAAACATATATTGATTACATAATTATTTCCATATAATTCATGTTATATAGTTATTGACTAAGCTACTTTTGACAATGATAGGTCATAAATAATATCAAACTATAATAATTTCTATATGAGTTATTTTGATAATTTCAAATCAAATGATCATTTATAGTTTTATACAATCACAAATTTTCACTTATGTACAAGAAAAGTTTTAAATAAATTATCATATGTTATTAGTTCAGATAACTTGTTAGCTATATTATCACTACTTCTTTTATAAAAATAATATAACATGTAGTACTCTTTTTAATGTATAGTCTCGATAGAATAATAATTAGTAACAATTTAATAAAAATACATAAATAAAATATAAAATTTATAATTATAATATCATTGTAATTTTGTTCGTAACATACGATTATCTTATAAATTTTATTATAAGTACTTAATATAATTTTTTTTAAAACAATTATATTACTAAACTATGTCCAAATCTATGCTTCCCTTGTTCTGTGCAAACGAAATACAGTCGTCTTCATTTCGGTCCTCGGAGTAGGTTTCTGAAGTCCCTTTCTTGTTAATCTTCGGACAATCTTTACATTTAGGGTTAAGGAAACTCGGTGACGGACCATTGGAAGATCAAACCTTTCGTAAACGTAGTATATGAAGTTTGATGCTTTAGAAATCAATGGTGATCCTGAACTCTTATCACTTGTTTCAATCACAGTCAAGGTACGCTTCTAGAAAAATTGTGCTGAAACCCACTTCCCTCCTCTCTCATCCACTCTTCTCTAGCAGCCACTTGACCTCCATAGACGATGACGTAGAAGTCGTTTATAGCGTTATAACTAGCTCATCATCCGCACAGAACCTGAGACAAACCTTAAAATCAATTGGGGTTTTACTCTCTAACGATTTAATCGATAAAGTCCTGAAAAAGTTCAGGTTTGCTCATGGAAACCCTTTACAAGCGCTTGAATTCTTCAAACTCACTTCTAATAGAAGAGGGTTTTATCACACTCCCTTCTCTGTGGATACTATGGTTTATATACTTGGCAGGACCCGTAAATTTGAACATATTTGGGATGTCTTGATTGAAATAAAAAGAAAAGACCCGTCTTTGATATCTTCTCGTACAATTCAGGTGGTTTTGGCTAGAATTGCTAAGCTCTGCTCCGTCAGGCAGACAGTGGAGTCGTTTAGAAAGTTTAAGAAGTTGGTTCCTGTATTTGATATTACTTGTTTTAATGCCTTGTTGAGGACTTTGTGTCAGGAGAAGAGCATGACTGATGCTAGAAATGTTTACCATCAGCTAAAGAAGGAATATAGGCCTAATTTGCAGACTTTTAATATCCTTTTATCTGGTTGGAAGTCATCAGAGGAAGCTGAATCATTCCTTGAAGAAATGATAGAATTGGGTGTCAAACCAGATATTGTAACATACAATTCTTTAATTGATGTGTACAGTAAGAGTCGGGAGATACAAAAGGCATATCGGATGCTCGAAAAGATGAGAGAGGAGGATATCACACCTGATATCATCACATATACCATCATCATTGGAGGTTTGGGATTGATCGGTCAACCTGATAAAGCTAGGTATGTGTTGAAGGAAATGGAGGAGTATGGGTGTCATCCTGATGTGGCGGCTTACAATGCTGCCATTCGGAACTATTGTATTGCAAAGAGACTAAATGATGCTTTTAGCTTAATCAATGAGATGGTTGAAAAGGGAATGAATCCAAATGCAACCACTTACAATCTCTTCTTTCGGGTCTTTTATTGGTCAAATGACTTGCGTAGCTCATGGAACCTGTATAACAGGATGACACATGCTGGTTGCCTGCCAAATACTCAATCTTGTATGTTCCTATTCAGGTTGTTTCGAAGGCATGAAAATGTGGAAATGGCATTACAGCTGTGGAATGACATGCTGAAGATAGGTTTTGGATCTTTAGCTTTGGCTTCTGATGTTTTATTCGATTTGTTATGTGATATGGGCAGGTTGGCAGAAGCAGAGATGTGTTTCTTGCAAATGGTTGAAAAAGGTTATAAACCAAGTAATGTTTCTTTCAAGAGGATCAAGGTGCTACTGAAATTGGCAAACAAGCATGATGTCCTTCAGAACTTGGCAGAGAAAATGACTACTTTTGGCCCTTCAATAAAAGTGGCTGGAGTTTCAGAGGACCTTTCTGAGACGTAAGATCCAGACTCACTTTCTAGTGAGTCCTATGGCTGCAAACTTGTGACTTATCATACCATATTTCAAACGACAGTGAGCAAAAGGTTCAATGCTCAAAAGTTGTTAAATTGCTTCTGCTCCCGTCCGTTTGAATCCATTGCATTCTTTATCATCATCCGTTTTTAACACATTGATTTTTACTATCACATTTATGCTTTCTCTATAAGGTGCTACTGGAATTGGCAAACAAGCATGATGTCTATTGGGTGAAGAAGACAGGTCTTTGTGGATTGCCCAGCTTTGACTTCAGCTACTAGGAAAGGCCAAGTAAAGAACTCATGTAACTGAATAGAGGCCATGTCTGACATAATTGAATTGAGAGAACTTTCTGCTAAACAATATACTTATTAGTTAATCACCAAGGAAGACGATATGGTCTATCTGACTTAGGTCAAAGAATTTGATAAGCTATGGGGTGAATGAGAGTGGCACGTTGTAAGTTTGTTAAAAATTGAGGTTCTGCATTTACAGGAAAGGTTGTGCTTGGGTTGATGTTGGAAATGAAAAATCAGATTCATTATGAGTTAAGTTCATTGGTTGATTTGAGAGCCCAATCACGTTTTGGGTGTAATTCCTCTTTTATTGATGTGGGTCTGTTGTCGGTCTCTCTGGAAGTATGGAAAGAATTGTGTTAAGAACAGATTTTCCTGTTCTGGCAATACTATAGGTATTAAAGTACTCCATTGTATGCTTGGTGTGGGGGGAGCAATGCAGAACTGAATAGACTAGAAAGTGACTTATCTTTCCCTGTTGGATTTTGGTGTTATGATTGTTCTCGTGTTTTCTGGAGCTACAGCGTCCACTTAGAGAGAGAGATGATGAACAACACATTCCAGAATATTGGAAGGCAGTAACACTGGATGATACCTCTGAGCTACCCCTTGTAGAAGATCAACAGAATTCTTCACTAACTCAAGCAGTGGACTGACTTGTTAATGAAGTAATTCTTTTCACATTTTCTTTTCTTTATCATTTCTTGTCTCTGTCTTTCACAAAATGGAACTTGAGAAAATGAGATATATATTTTTGCTTTTACCATTTGGATTGAAGGTCTAATATCTTATGTCATGACATTATTTTTATAAGGTTTAGCTAGAATTCTCCTTGGAACATTGGTTGTGTGTGTTGGTGTATTGATCACTGGAGGGTTTTGGTTCGAGTGCAAGCTCAACTTAAAATTGGAGAGGTAAGAGGTAAGCAGCATTAGCATTATTGCTTTCATGTTAGCATCCGCGTTTATCCCTCCAAGCGCAGACTGAGAACGCCATAGGCAAGGATACGATAAATTAGAGATTGATATACATTATGCACGCAGATTGTTTTTTTTATTGGCCCAAAATCACTTTAACGGTTATTGAACGCACAAATTAGTATACTTAACAGCTTGGTCTTAGGCTCGATATGGCAGCTGATGTTTAACCTTCTATTATGGTAGACATTTAACTCCTATTTTATGGACAAAAGCTATCGAGGGTTTGATTATGATGAGAAATGTAAAAAATATAATTAAGAAACAATGCAAATTAAAATACGGAAAGGCAATGGAAAACAAACCTTATTCTAAGTCCACATGAACCTTTGAAATTATAATCTGAATATGGATACACCTAATAATCAATTTATTCTTTGAGTATTCATTGTCGAAATTATTTCCTCTCTTTAATTATTGTTAATGAGAAAGAAAAACAATTCAATTAACAGTAACGAATGAACAACCTGTTTCAGATGTATAAAGATTTAGATCAGTACTACATTTAAGAATTAAAAAGATTGTTTAATGGTGAGCCATCTATTTTACGTGTAAGTTATAAATTTTTTAATACTAATCTATTACTCACAACTACGATAATTAATGCACCTACCAAAACTTTCTTTACCATTGGATGATGATGATTAATTCTTGAAATTGATCCTTCTAATTATATATGGAGTGGAGTATTAAAAAGGATAGATTATGATGCTTCTAATATTAAGACAATGAGTCCCTTCGTAGGTATAAATTCGGAACTTTTATGGATGCTCAGCAATAATATCATATAAATGAAAATAAATTATTGACGATAGTAAAAAGTTGTCAATTTTTTTATTTTTATTACCTAAAAGGTTTTTATTAAGAATGGATAATACTCAAGTTAAAGCTTGTATTCAGAATAATTTTCCTTCTAAACCTAAATATAAAAGATATATCAAATGACAAAATATACCTTTGATGTTGAAGTTATCAAATATAATAATAATGTTTTTGCATATTTTTAACTAGAGATGGTCAACCACAAAGAAGAGATACTTGATTGGACCAAATCTTCGAAGATATTGATAATTTCCAATCATCAATAAAAGATTTATCAGATATTGCAAATTTCAACTCGATGCTAAAAGAAATTGCTAAGTTACTTCTTTCATTTTGCCATATAGGGCAAGCCAAGATAAACCACTATAACTATCCTAAACAAAAACTTTATAGCCTAATCAGCAAGGCTAAGATAGTGGAAGATACATCGTCTACAGGCTCTTCTTATCCGATAAAAGAATCTACTAGTCAACATATTCAGCTAAAAGAAGTTACTTTTGATAGTATCTCATTAAGACCTAATACTATGCAAAAATCAAGGATTCAAAAACTGTCATGTTTGATAGCATTCCAAAAGGTCCTCCTACTATTCAAGTGCATTATGAGGTAATCACAGATTTATACTCTCTGCAAAATAATGATACTTGCTACATTGATTTTTCTAGGAAATACCCTAGACTAAACTTTTTGCAAGGAGCTCATCCTCAAATTATTCATGATTAGTATGACTTTGGAATCATAAATGCTATATACTTGATGAACCCAGAGTTTCCCGAGATATCATTACTTACCAAATGGATCAAAGAAGGGGTTAAGGATTGTTATCTAAATAATCCTACAATAACTCCAACATATACCTTGGTATTGAAGATATTATCTACGGGTCTAGATTTTTATGAAGAAGAATGATATGACGCTTATCATTTTATTACTTTGGGAAAGACATAATATTTTTGCATTACAGTGGATATTAAATTATGAAAAGAGTTTTCTAAATATAGTGAAAATGATAATTATTATAGAAGACCATTAGGATGGGATTGTTACTTTTGGTATAGAGGTAGTATTTAAAAAATGATTCGAACTTATGTAAAAAAAAAACAAAATTTCCTTGCTAATGATAGCCTCAACTAAAAAGACATCATTAGCTACTGAAAATTTTATGAAAATGAAGATAAGTATAACTGAAGGAATAAAGATAAGATCTAGCCTTGAAGCACAAAAAAGATGCTGTCATGCCTGAAAGCATACAGAAAATATATGTCCTGCTTATATAAGTGGGTGGAAAACTTCTAAAGAGAAAGATGAAGTTGAACCATCTGGCGTCTATACATACAACGATTCTGAGTCTGAAAGATAAGAAGATAAAATGGAAATCTCTCTAGCACTTAGAGGAAAAAGAATCCCCTATATATAAAGTTAGAATCTCCTTTTGAAAAAGATAAGATGAAATTTAATTCCTGTATCATGTGGACATTTTATTAAAAATGTTCCCAAGAGGATTTGGGGTTGATGGATATTGTGGGATAAATGTATCATATTATTATAAATATTTAATTCTATTATATTTTTTAAAGTTGTGTGATATTGTGAAGGAAAATAACTGGCTTTACATAACAAGAATTAGCTCCAGTATCTACATAATCAACAAATTATTTAGCTTTATAATATTTATAAGTTATTCCAACAGAAATAGAAATACTAGTAGGACTAGTCATTATCTAAGAATATATATTTTATTATTGTTGAAGGATAGTTATATTCCATTTTAAGTTATTTTATAATGTTGAACTTGTTCGAGAAAACTTGTTTCTAGCATTATTTCTAAATTGAATCCTTCATTTTTCAACTAATAATCTTATATGTATTTTACTATCTCCTATCTTAATAGTGGTTTCTATGGTAGTATCTATTTGATGTATTGAGCCATTGAAGTTTATATATTGATAAGGTTCTTTTAGTTGGAATTTTATGAAATTATTTATTAGATTATGCTTAATATAACTTCCATTAGTTCCACTATCAATTAAGATATTACAGGGGACATAGGTTGTGCCATCAAAGTATTCTCCCCTAATTTTATAATTGGAGCTTATCTTTCTTTTTACTCTTATTAAGGCATTAGCATATCATTTACTACTTGAAACACCGTTTTCTAAATAAAATAATCGAGGTTATAATTTATTGTCAAAAGTTAGCAAGGTTTTTTTTTGTAGGTCTAATGAAAAATCATCTTCAAGGACTTTTATATTGGCTATATAGGGAGGATATATTCTTTCTACTTTAGAAAATAATTTTGAAAATTCAATAATATCTTGGTTTGCAAAACACTTTGTGTGATGAGTACTTGGTAAGGCATAAGATATCATACATATGTAGTAGAATATGTTCTATTTCCATCTTTAATTAAATCTTTTCTTTTAAAATCTTGGATTAAAGAGAGTATTCCATCAAAATCTTTACCTTGTAAATTATAAGATACAAGAAAATTCTTTATCTTGTATGAAGTAGAGCTTAAAAGTATAGTACCTTAATGAAATTGTTTCTCTTGATTTAACCTACTAAAAGTATAAATATGGACTATAATTAAAGGCTTTGCTATAATATGATAATGTATGTCATTATAAGAAAAATGATCATATGATTTTTCTTGCCAATACATGATATGATAAAGATCATAGATATTTCTAATTCATGTTTAAAAGTAATTGATACTTATTTTAGATTCAACATTACTACAATATTTAAGACATGATAAGAAATAGATATGTTGAGTAAAAAGTAGTTCATCCAAGTTTATACAAATAGTTTTTATGTGTTGGATTAAAGGAGACTTATGCTTAAAATAAGTGATAAGAATACAAAATTGGATAACTAAGACTGTCCTTTTATGTCATATTAGTTAAATCAACATAATGAGAACCATATAGTTACATATATCCTTTTGATTATGAATCATATGGAACTTATGAAACTTATTAAGTTAAAGAATAACCAAATCAACCTTTGGTGCAAAGATGATGTAATAGTCAGTTTCCTAACCTATTGAGGGATTAGAGTGATAGTCACATGAATTGCAGTATATTAGAAAGAATTGTTACATTTGGGATGTGATTTCATTAACATGCATAACATGAGCATATATATACATATAAATGTTGATTTAGGAAAATTGCACTCAATTGACATGTTACGGGGTATGAAAGATTTAAATAATTATAATTTGATTGTGTAGTGCTTATGTCTTAAATTTTGGTTTAATGGATTACAAGTAGTAAGTTTGGAATTAATTGTTTAATGAATTAAAATGTACATTTAGTCTAGGAAAAATCTCAAGTGGCAAGATAAGTTGATATATGGAAATTTAGGATGCTTAAGCTTATAAAATGAGTAACATTTGGCATGGAAAATTAAATGACAAATGGTAGTAGTGATTGAGTGACAAATGGCCTAGCACAATTGTGACAAATGGCAATTTATGGAGAGGACAAGTGACTTACATGCTGTAGCACCCCACTCCCACGTGACCCGAACCCGACATCGACGGTGATATCCGAGTCCGTGCCCCACAAGGATGACGTGCTAAAACACTCACATATAAAATTGGTATAATTTTTTTTTGTTTCCTTCTTTCTTTCTTTTATTAGAAATCACAAACACACATGCGGAAGTCAATAATCCAATAGGATCTACTTTCATTCATAAGCCTTTTCAGTTGTACAATGCAATTTACAAAATTCTCCTATGGCCATTTGGACCCTTTCACAAATGCAAAACCCTTATGTCATTCTGGATTACAATTTGTACAAAAAGTTACGGATTAATCAATTCAATACAATTTAAAGACATGTAATGTAGATGCGAACTGATCCCGACCTCGGACCTTCACTTAAAAACCATAGGCATACTCCCGTTAGCCTAACGGGGTATTCTTCTTATCCTAAAAAATAGTTGCAAATTTTGGTGAGTTTTGCGAACTCAATGAGTGACCATCCTCGATGGCTCACCCAGTCACATAATACATACACATATATCATACAGAATTCAAAATTTCACATTCAGATCATTTAAACATTCATATTATGCATATGCCATTTGTATGAGACTCACATTCGTTCTTATTGTTGTGACTGAGTGCCGCTCACATATACAAAATACTGGCCCGTAGGCTCAGTCAGAACAGAATACTGACCCGTAGGGCTCAGTCAGAACAGAATACTGGCCCGTAGGCTCAGTCACATCACATAGTCACGGAGTATAGCTCTACGTGGAAGCGCTTCATACAGGCGACTCAAGTCATAACGCCTTTATATTTCATGCATTCATGTCATGGAATACATCACACACATTGCATGCTCTTATCTGATCACAGATGCTTATCATCGGACCGTGGTCCGACATTCAACCTTAAATTGAGAATCACATCTTATTTGCATACAATGTCATATTCGGAACACATGTAGCTCATTTCATTCAGATGCACATAACACACCAATATCTCATGCAAATATCACAGTCATTGGACCTCTTATCCGGGTCCCACATAAACATAACACATTCATAAAATCATCCAGAAGGCATGTAATACAGAATTTCAGATAACAAACAATAAGGGGAGACCATCTAGGTCTACTCACAGTACGCTCCAGATTAGCATTTGCTTTCAAATTCTGGGAACGCCTGAATGCGGAC
>JANSVB020000454.1:2338241-2350045 GCA_025504935.2 Erythroxylum haughtii
CTCTCTCATGCTCCCCATTACCTCCATTATCACCATTCCTAGGTTGGTTAACATGAAAGTTAGGGTTTTGGAGAAAGGTTGGGTTCTCGGCCATATTCACTCCTTCTAAAGGGTTGCTCTCACTACCTTGCTCACTTGACTCTTCTTCAACAAGTCCCTTACTTCTCTCTTTTGCTATTCTCTCCTTTCTAATTTTTCTCAAACGTCTCTCAATTTTAGGATAGAAAGGTAGGAATTTCGCTTTTTGGGGCATGCACAGGAATAATTAAAAGAAAAATAAAAAACTAACAAAATTTACTCGCAAGCACACCAAGTCAAATAAAAGATGATATGTGATGGATGCAAGTGTATAGTGTGTGAAAGTATGTATGTATGGCTTAAATAGTAATCAAAGAAAAGACTCAAAAACTATGCAAGTGCAAAAAGAATGCTAAGTATGAAAAGTCTAACTGTGAATGTAAACTTTTGTTTGTATTTTCAAATTTTCAAAACTATGCAAAGAAAATAAAAATCCTGTACTATCGACAAATATGACACTAAACTATGTAAAATGAAACGTAGAATAAAAGGTTCTAAAACTCAGTGAGAAACAAAAAACGACAACAGCTAACCTAAAGAAAACCAGTTGCTTGATTCCCCGGCAATGATGTCATTTTGATCCGCTTCATCTTTCGATTTTACCCTTGGAGGTTGAATCAAAAATTGAATTCCAAGGATTACAATATAGAGTGTAACCTCGGGTCGTCTCACTTAATTGAAACCTAATGCAATGGGCTTAAGCTAGCCTAAATGTCATGAAATGCAAACCAAATTAGTTAGGAGGGGGTTTTGGTTCTTTAAAGAAACTAACAAAATTGAACTAATTTTAAGAGAAGTGTGTAAAAAGGTATTTTTGGATTTTTGGGAACAAGAAATTGAAAGTTAAAACAATGATCAGATGTGATGAAATCCTCTTGAAAAATGAGTTTTGGTTATCATAGTTCAAAACAAATCTTGGTGGGAGTGAAAATCACTAAGTTTTCAAATGATAAACCTTAACGAACTTTTTAAGTCCAAGGTTTTAATCAATGAACTCCATCTCTTAAAACCTTGTTGAATGCATCTTAATGTGTGCAATGGGTAGTTAATGCAAGTGGTCAATTTGGGATCTAGTATCATCTCAATATCAAACACGACTAGGTAGATAAGAGAGAATTAACAAAATCACAAAAAGACATATATGAGACTTCATATATTCAAGCTCCAAGTTCTACATCAACAAACCCAATAATACAATACATTGTTCAACACTTGATTAAACTATAATCAAGAGAATCCAACTACATAGCATAAATCCTATCTAAGGAGTTCATAACAATGTAGATAAACATGAATAAACTACTCCCCTTTGAAGCCCATTAAACTCAAACCATTGCTACATATTCAAGAGGAAATGGTGCTTAGCCGAGCATTGCTTTGGGAGAACTCACAACTGGAAACCCACCACAAGCATCCATGGCAGCAACAACTGATGAAGACGACGATGAAAAATAGAAGGGAAGTGATGGATGATGGTCAAAGTGGAGAGAGAGAGTCGAGAGTGTAAATATGTTTTATATGACTTGTGAATTGTCGACTCTTAACCTGATTTGGTAGGTTTTTAAACGAAGGATGCTTTGGTCGCGTGACACAGTGGGTGATTTTTCTAAAAATAGTTCGGGTTTTCGAAGATTCACCGCGGCGAACTTTTCCTAAAAGGTTTTGCTTCATTATTGGTTCCTTCGCCACGGCGATAGAATTAATCTTCGTCGCAGTGAACTTTTCCCAAAAGTTTAACCTAGATTCTTTGTATTTCGCCACGATGATAGATCCACTTCGCTGCGTTGAATTTCCTGTTATGCCTCTCCTCTTGTTGACTTCATTTAAGCTTTCTTTGACTCTACATCTTCTTCTTGATTCCTTTTTCCTTGAGTCTCCTACAATAAAAAAAATTGTAGTTTGCAGTATCAATTATTCTCATAAAATTAACTAGTGTAATTAATACTAATTTGTGACAATTTTTACACTCAAACTACATAAAATAAAAGTACACACTCAATAGTCAATTTAAGCACAAAATCTAGGAATAACAGTTAAAAAGTGTAGTAAGAGTCATGAAAATGTCACAAATTTATGTAATAAACTTGGGCTCAATCAGACCCACATCCTTGCAATTATTAAACCATAATCATTCATTGTCTCTATTTCCCATAATGAATTTAATTTCCTTATAAATGATATTGCTAAACTTTAATATCTTATTAATGGTAAAAATTGGACTATTTTATCTTTATATTATAGAAACTTATATGTAAGGATGATGAGCAGATGATAAAGGTAGCAAGGGAAGAAGAAGAAGAAGAGGAGGAAGCCTTTATCTAACAAGAAAAGGAAGTAGAGAACTGGTAAGAGATAATTGAACAAGAGGACAAGCCAAAAACCTTTGTCCTAAAAGAAAAAGAAAAAGAATGGACAAAGTGGTTGAGGAAGAACTAGTGGTGGTCCAAATAAGGAAACTAATAATTAAGTATTGGTAGCCACCTTAAATATGAAGGGTTCCCACTTCCTATATGACAAACTACTTGTGTCAATAGAAGATTCTAAGAGTTTCATTATCCCTTATTTTATTAACAATTTTCATTAAAAAGAACATTAATATAGTTGATAGGATTTACTAATTTTACACATTATGATCTTATTATTATCTTCCAACATGTAGTTTACTTACGAGCAATAAAACCACTACATGGAAAAAAATGGAAGTAAATTATCGATTATAGACCCAGGATAACAATAATGTGTAGGGTTGGACAAGCTAACAACATTAAGCAAGCACTACGTAGGAAGTAATCCATGAATTAGTTTATGCTTTCTTTAAAATTCCATGTTATTTTCCTTTTATCTTGATGTTTATAATAGGTTTATATTATTTTGATGTGTTTGAGGGTACATAGTTGTGCATCTTAAAGATACGAAGGGTTAGGTCATGCGTTTTAAAGTGTTATAATGCTAAAGCGCAAAATTTTTATGTTTGACCAGCTAATTTTTTAAGTTGAACAGAGAGCTACATGCTCTCAAGACACGTTGGTGTAAACTTACATGGTTAGATATGCATTCGCATATGTAATTGTGTAAGTTCGTAAAAAGCTAAAATTAGGTGACTTATTTGATCAACTAAACTATTATCTATTAGACAGTGTAAGTCAAAGATTTATCTTAAAAGTGCCTTAAACCTTTCATTTTTTCCCTTTTCTCTCTTCTCCCAAACTCCTTGTCATCGTCCTCTCATTCTCCCAATCTAATTTTTACATTTTTTATGCAATTTTTCACCCAATTTGATGAAACCACCACACGAGAAGGAAGTTATACAAACGTGATAGTAACGAGAGGGGTTGTCTAGAGACCCTAGGAGTGTTTGCCAATGCATTCACTCAAGTGAACTCCAATGCTATTCTTTAATGTGGTGCCGTATGAAGAGTAGCAACCAATGTTTAAAGGATAAGACATTCATTATGAGAAAACGCATCGATTAGGATGCACTAGAGCAACTGGGATTGGTGCAACAATTTCTAAGGCTAATCAATGTTAGTTCCTAGCCTAGATTCCTTGATGTCATGGATCTCTCCCATTGTAAGTTGATTCTAGAGGTGCTTTCCACATTTTTCATGGATAAGGGATGCCACGACTGTGATAGGCTAAATACCATCCAAGTTCAACTATTCAAAGAGATGATCCAAGTGAGCTATTTAGACTTCTTGGTCACTATAGGACTTTATCCTGTAGAATTCATCAATACACGAGAGTATCTGGAATTGAGTATGGATTTCCCATACAAGATGTCCTCTCAACAACTCTGGCACATCATTAGCGACGATAGTGATTACGACTTAAGCAATTCCAAAGCTTGTTTGTATTATTTATTTATTTTAACATTATAGTTAATGATATTTATTGTTTCTTAAATATTTATGTTATTTTATTTATTTTTATCTTTCTATCCCCTTTTCTTTATATTTTACAAGGTTGTCAGTCTAATATTGGATGGACAATCCCAAAATCGTATAAATCATAATCAAAAAATTGTCTTACTTATGGAAGTGCCAAACTCAAGTTTCTCATTTATTATATATGCATATTGTGTACATTGAGGGCAATGTACAATTTTAAGTGTGATAAAGAGATTACTGATTTTAATAATATTATTAAGCTTGTTATATTCTTTGTTATTAAATTTTATTAACTAATATCTTAAATTAGTTGAAATCTGTCCATCAATACTTTATTTCATTATTAAATATTAATTTGAATTAGCATGCAAAAGAATGATAGTTAGAATAAAATTGCTTTTATAAGTCATATTGCTAGTAGTGGTTGAAATAATGAAGTTGACTAAAAATTGCATACTATTTACACATATATAACCAATTATTTTTTTCTGAGCTTTTGAGCCTAAGAGAAAAATTTGCAAAATTTTTTTTATCTCTTTTTATTCTTTCATGTGCCTTATCATACATAGTTGAATAATTCTAGAACTTGTTTTTATCATTCATATTAGAAGCATTGAAGTGATAAAGGCACTTGAATTTAACATTTTTTAAACCTATTTCTTTGATAATTACCTTACCAAAATTTATCTTCAGGAATAACCAAGTTTGAGCTTGTGCCTTTTTTTTTATTAAAACCCTCATTATTAAACTTTAAAACTATATTTCTTTAAAGCCTTTTTTTATTGTTTTGAACCTTGAATGTTATTTATATTACTTGAATTTTTAAAAATTGAAAATTTTAAAGGTCCAATATTTCTTTAGCTATGGTCCATGATGAATGCTTGAGTATGCTATGAAAAAAAGTGAGCATATGTTGAATGACCTATATATTATGAACAAGTTTCTTGTTATGTTTTCCTTCGTCAATTTCCTTCAAATTTATAACATTTTTATTATCCCAATCATACCATACCTAAGCCCCATTATAACCATATAAAGACCTTTTGATTTTTGTTTTAGTTTACTTATACATGATGGAGATGTCATAATACTGCAAGCTTATGGTAAGAATCCTACTACAAATTGATTTGAGAGTTTGATACTTTTCACCTTAAATACTTGAATGCATTGAAGGAAACCTTGGTGAGGCTGTAAAGACTCATGTTTTTTATTTTATTAAGATTATTGATATGAATATTATTAATATTGACTTATGTAATTAGTTTTAGGATAACTTGATTATATTTATATGTTAATTTAATCAATAAGACATGATGATTTGGAGTATGGAGGGTTAGGTTGGGATTATTAAAGGATGGATGTTGTAAAGTTGACAATTTAGATTATGATTTACTTGAGGACATGTAAAAGCTTAAGTGCAGGGATGTTTGATAGATCCATATTTAACTCTGATTATACACCCATATTTATGTATTTTGCTTGATATTTTATATTTTTGTTACTTATTTTCTAATTAATATACTCTAACTACATTTTTAGGTTATAATTGCCTTCTTAGAACAAAAGGATAAGAATAAGATGAAATTGTGGTACAAAACAAATAATTAACCTACACGCCTATGTATAAAGAAAGTACAAGTCACTGTAAACGTGTGAGGATTAAAGATTTTGAGTTCTAGTCTACACGGCTGTTCATACTGAGATATAAGGTCATTTATGTTACCTGTGTAAGTCTCTTTGCTTGTGTAAAATCATGAATTTAGGTGTTTTCAAATCTACAAGTCTCTCAGACGCCCATGTTAGTGGCAATGTATATCTTAGAAACCTTAGAATTTAATCTAAAAGAATATGAGTGAACGTAATTTTGAGAGAGCTAACTTTTGTAGCAAATTTGCGACATAAGACATCTAGAGAAGTGACGATTTTGATCAAGAAACATGGTAAACATAAAGAATACATCAAGATATCCAACAACATCCAACCTCAAATTTGCAACAAGATTCAATAAAAGAAAAAGTGAGATTTAGAATATAATTCCTTTCTTTTCTATTTTTTCTTCATGTTTATCTTTGATTTCGTTTTTTATGATTATTAACTAAACTCTTTTAATGTCTATGTGTGATGAACCCCAATTTAGGATTACAATATGTTTTAATATTTTATTTAAAATAATTACACTGATTGATTATCTTGATTTAATTAGGTGTTTTACTCTTGTTCTAATATATTTGGAATATTAACGCATGATTTGATTTCATATGATTGAGATTAAGAAATCCTCTTTTATGCATAAATCTACCATAATTGAAAGGAATTGCATGCAAACCTAGAGATAGGCCAATGTAAATTGTCTAAATAAGGGTCAAATCTAATAGTGGAATTTATAAATCAATAAAGCAATCCAATTGATTTTAACTAGAAAGATTTTGTTAATCAACTAATGAATTAGTTATTAATGGTCTCAAGAAAGTTACTAGCATAAGATAAGAGTTTCTACAATCTACTAATTAATAATACGATTGCACAAGAAAAGCTTAATAATATTTGAAGATTTTTAAGGGGATTTATTACTTAGACACCAGTATTTGATATATATTTTCATTATATTTTAGTTGTCCTGATTTCATAGTTATTCGATCTTAATTTTTTTATTAGTTTATCATTTTTATTAAAATGTTGAAATTTTAATTCATAGGTTAGATAATAGAAAAAATTAGTTACTAGTATTTACAGTATTTGTGGGTTCAACTCGTACTTATCTGTGCTAGCTACAGTATGTGTGCACTTGCGAATAATTTAAGTATTGGTAAAAAATGACCAATATGTTATTCTAGTGGTTGATTCTTTTGTGGATGGCATCAAAAAGAGGCTGGAAATTGTGATAAAATATTCTTTTATCTAAGATTGAGATTTTTAAAAGTTTTATAGGAAACTTTTGATATCTAAAACATGAAATTGTTGACAATGGGATAATATGGTCCATAGATTTGGCTAAATTATACACCTAGCTTTTTCCCTTATTTATATTAAGACTAGAGATTAGGCTCAAAAAGTTTAAGAAATCCCTTAATGTTTGTATAGATCTATTATCATGTCCACATAGATTCAAAAGATCACTTGTAAATAAGATGTTGAACAACCTTAACCTTTTACAATTGAGGTGGATTTTAAAAGTATATCTCGAATCAATTTTGTAAACTACTAATTTGGTAAGTATTTAGATACAAATAGCAAACAAATAAGGAGAGATATGGTCTACTTTTCTTAATTAGCTTGCCTCATTAAAAGATTGAGCAGGTTCCTTATTGACTATAACTGCAAAAAAGGAAATGGAGAAGCAATTCTTAGTCCGTGAAATGAGCTAAGTAGGGAAGCCAAAAGTAATTTTCAAATAGTAACTCCTTCTAGATTTCTTACATTTATAGCTCTTAAACATTTCTTAAACTAAAAAAAAATTATCTCCAATGCTTTCTTTTTCTTTTATGTAAGCTCCTTGAGTTGTATTGATGAAGCACTCTAGTGCTTCTTCTAATCTTGAAGCAAGCATTTTAGATATGACTTTATATATCACTTTACTAGCAAAATACTAGGTTTTAATCATTCATCGAATTAATTTAGCATTTTAGGGTTAGAGCTAATATATGTTTTTTAAAGCTTTCCTAGCAATTAAACACTTAAGAAAAATTTCTTGATTACATTGGCTACCATTTCCCTTATTGTATGATAACGAAACCTATATCAAACCATTTAGCCTTAATGCTTTATCAAGGTTCTTATTGAATAAACTTACTTTATCTTTATAAAATTGAAATGATTTGAAAGAAAATCCTTGTACTATTGAGATAAGGAAAAATGGATGAAGTTCTTTAATTCCAATAAAAATAGATAATTATTATAATATTTTCTAAGGATATTCTAGAAATGAGTAAAATTCATCTGCTTTAGCATGTCTTGCTCCTAAATTGTTTCTCCAATTTATTTTCTAGGCAATCTATTTCATTAATATTCTTCTTGATTAAGATAACATTATAAAATTATTTGTATTCATATCTCCTTCTTTTATCAAATTTAACATGACTCTTTGCTTTAGTTAGGAGTGGTGATCCTCTAAAGCATTGATAAATGCTTAATAGACTATATTTTTAGTCCTATGTGTTGGATCCGGGTGGATGAACCCACCAACTTCAGGTCCAGGTACCGGGTGGATGACCCACCAACTTCAGTACCCCATTAATCAGTATTGTCCGCTTTGGTTGAGATTCGACCTCGCAACCTCACGGTTTTGTAGCGTTTAAACGCTCGCCTCTTACCATTGAGCCAAGTCAAAGATCAAGAAACAAGCAGTTACCAAGAAGTAGTTGAAGACAAAGGTTATAAATACAAGTCAGAGTCAAAGATTAAAATGTTAGAGATTTTAAAAAGTTTTGATCTTTAGTAAACACTGTATTCATTATACGAAACACTAGAACTATCATTACTGTAACAGAGCTCGCAATATCTTTCTGTAAGGAATAAGGAAAGCTGAGAGCCTAAAGAGGTTAAGTGAGAAAAAGAATACTTGGTGTAAGAGACCTAAAAAGGCTCTATGAAAAGAATACTTGTACAGTTTGAAAAGAATAGTGAAATCTCATAAAGGATTCTGAGGACTGAACGTAGCCCACGGTTTAGGGTGAACTAGGATAAAATCATTATGTCAACTTCTAACTCTCAAATTTTAATTTATATTGTCTTGTACAGGTATATAAAAGTTAATTGCAATACATCATGATTCTTACTCAATAGTTTTTGAGAAAGTAAGTTTTTAAAGAATTTTAAAAAGGGGATTGTATTCATGCAAAAGGATACATAATTCAACCCCCCTTCGTGTGCATTTTGTACATTGAATATAAAGTCTATACTAATGCGTGATTTACTTCAATTGGTATCAGTGCTCGGTGAACCATCGTTACAAAGTGTGGATAAAGATCCATGGCAGAATCACATGTTTATATAGCTGAAGATGTCTCCGTCACTTGACCTCTTGCGTTCAATGATGAAGACTACCACTATTGGAAAGACAGGATGCGGCTCTTCATTGAATCTACTCATACTAATATTTGGGAGATTATCGAGAATGGACCGCATACACTGTTGGATGACGAAGGAAATTCCATTCCACATATCAGATAGTCAACTGATCAAAAAACAAGATTCCAGCTAAATTCAAAAGCCAAGTTTTTTTAGGTTGTGTCCTAAGCAGAAGTGAATACGATAAAGTTCATGATGCGACACTATGAAGGAGACGTGGGAGACTCTATCCATCGCACATGAAGGCACCAACTAAAAAAAGGAATCCAAGATAAGCATTCTTGTACACCAGTATGAGCTATTCAAAATGAAGGAAGATGAGTCTATCGATCAGATGTTTGGACAATTTCAAACTATTGTCAATGAACTTAAAGCTCTCGGGAGAACCTATGATAATAAAGATCATGTTCGGAAGATTCTTAAAAGCCTACCAAAAAAATGGAGACCTAAAGTCACCATGGTACAAGAAGCTAATGACTTGAGCGTATTAAAGCTTGATGAATTGCTTGGATCCTTGAAGATACATGAAGTGGAGCTCGATGTAGAAGATAAACACAGATGGGATAAATCCATAGCATTGAAGGCTAGACAAAAGAATCACAAGATTCAGAGAAAGAGAAGTTCATCATCAAAAGCCTTGAAGATCGAAGAAGTCAAGAATGACGACTCCAGTGAATCTGAACAAGATTCAAACGAAGAAGATGATGAATTATCTTTTATCTCAAGGAAGATTAGATGTATGTGGAAGAAGAAAGCAAGAGGAAACAAAGAGTTTTCTTTCAAGAAGAATAGCAAAGATGAAGGCAAGAATGGGAAAACATCTGTCATTTGTTACGAATGCAATAAACTTGGACACTACAAGTCTGAATGTCCATTGCTGAAAAGAAAACTAAAGAAAATTAGAGAAAACAAGAAAAACATGATGGCAACATGGGAAGATTTGGATTTGTCTGAATCTGATACTGATTCAGAGGCATCAGTTCAAGCAAACATTTGTCTGGTAGCTAAAAGAGAAAGTGATGAGGAAGTAACCTCTAATTTTAAAGAATTACAAGATGCATGTTCAGAATTATTAGAAGATTCTCATGCTATACTTAAGCAGTATAAATCATTAAAGCAAAAGTTTGTAGAAAACTTGAAGAATACGTAAGGGTTAGATAGAGAAAACATCTACCTAAATAAACAAGTAGACGATAAAAAGAAAAGATAGCTATAGATAGATCTGAAGAGATCAGTTAGCTGAAACAAAGGATCAATAATCTTTCAGCTGATTTATCAACGTTCACTGAGAGTACAAGAAAGATGAATGACATGCTAGGAAGATACAGACACCCAAATGATAAGAGTGGATTAGGGTTTGCTAAAAACAATACTCAGTATAAAAAGAACTTTGTTTCTAATAGGAAGAAATTTCATCAGTCGCATTATCATCATTTCATGAATCATTTTAAGACTAACCCCAAAGGACCCAAGAAAATCTGGGTACCTAAGAAAAATATAATATCTATTGCAGATCTCCTTCCTTGGAAAAAGCAACCAGCACTAATGGTATTTAGACAGTGGATGCTCACGACATATGATAGGAAGAAGGTCTATGTTCCTAGATCTTTAAGATAATAAGGGAGGATCGGTAACTTTTGGAGACAACCAGCAAGGCAAAATAATTGGAATTGGTAAAATCGGTAAAGATTCTTTTGCATCTATTGATAATGTGCTGTCAGTTGATAATTTAAAACACAATTTGATTAGTGTCAGTCAATTATGTGATTCTAGTTTTGAAGTATCCTTTAATCAAAATTCTTTTGTAGTAAAAAACAAGGATGGTTCCGTATTCTTTTCTACCAAAAGACGAAACAATCTTTGCAAAATCAATTTAGAAAATTTGCAAAGTCAAAATATTTCTTATTTTATATCAACAGATGAAGAAAAACTGCTTTGGCATAAAAAGCTAGGTCATGTTAGTTTTAAAAAAATTTATAAGTTGATTAAACATGATTTGGTAAGAGGATTATCAAAAATAAGTTTTAACAAGGATTTCTTTTGTGAAAGTTGTCATAAAGGAAAACAGATTAAAACAATTTTTTCTTCTAAAAATATTGTAACTTCATCTAGACCTCTAGAGTTGTTACATATGGATTTATTTGGTCCAACTAAGACATTGAGTCTTGGCGGAAAGAAGTATGGTCTTGTTATTATTGATGATTTCACTAGATTTTGTTGGATATTATTTTTATCACATAAAGATGAGTCTTTTAAGTGTTTTAAAGTGCTATCCAAAAAGTTACAGAATGAAAAAGGAATGTCTATAGCTAGTATTAGAAGTGATATGGTGGTGAATTTGAAAATGAGAAGTTCAGAATGTTTTCTGAAGAGAATGGAATTTTCTAAAATTTCTCTGCTCCTAGAACCCCACAACAAAATAGAGTTATTGAAAGGAAGAACAGGACGATTCAGGAAATGGCAAGGACTATGCTATGTGAGATGGATCTTCCTAAGTACTTCTGAGCAGAAGTTGTGAATACAGCTTGTTATATTCAAAATAGAATACTTCTGCAACCTCTGTTGAAGAAAACTCCATATGAGTTATGGAATGGAAGGTAACCCAATATATCCTACTTCCATCCATTTAGTTGTAAGTGCTTTATATTGAATACAAAAGAAAGTCTAGATAAATTCGATTCTAAGATTTATCCTAGAATTTTTCTAGGCTATTCTCTATCATCGAAAGCTTATAGGGTTTACAATCTTACCTCTAAGACTGTTGAGGAAACT
>JANSVB020000454.1:2423982-2435258 GCA_025504935.2 Erythroxylum haughtii
AGCTCCAATTTATGCCACTTTGGGAAAACTCCAAGAAGAAAGAAAAAGAAGGAGAGAGAGAAGAGGAAGAAGAGGAGAGACAAGTTGACTTCTGCTGTTGTTACTTTCCTAAGCCATCCTGATCCCGGCCAAGTGACATTTTTTTTTCATCTTTGTTATTTTTTTCTTTTCAATGTGTAACATGGATATGATGATGTTAATGGATTTAGGATTGATGATGATGTTCTAACTTTTCTTTAGGGATTTAGACTTGATTCAAAGTTAATCTAGTTGTTTTGTGTTAATTCATTTAGCTGTTGTGATTATTCGTTATAACTTCATGCTTTGGTAATAAATCGAGAGAGTGAACCGAGTGCAAAATGATTAGGTTAGTTAATGAGAGTTAAATGACCTAATATACCATATAAATAATCAAATTGGTAATTATATGAAGAGAGATCTCGTGTGAGACCCGGTTGTTTATTAGAAAGTTTAAGAACTGATTAGGATGTGAGTTGATTATTAATCAAGAGATGACATTTTTGGTAACTTGACTTAAGTAGGGTTTATTAATTAGGGTTATTGATTATAATTCGAGAAAGAGTAATCCACTCTTCGATAATCTAGAATCGACACCACATTAACATAAAAGTGATTAGGTTAACATTGATAATACGATAAATCCCTTTCTCATAATTTGTTAATTTTTCTTATGTGATTTTCCATTGTGAATTTAGTGGTACTCAATATTTGATTTCTTTTTGTTAATTTTACATATTAGTTTTTTGTCAATCATCTTCACATGTTTACTTTTCTGTTTAATTTTTATTTTTATTTTAATAATTCTTTAGGCCTTAGATAACTTAGAATTAGATTAGTTCAACAACTCCTTGAGGGATCGACACCTTATATACTACACCCACTACCTGTGCGCTTGCAGTATATTGAGGGTTTTAAATAGATTTAAATTTGCCTTAATAAGTTTTTGGTGCCATTGTTGGGGAGTTAGTTAGGATTAGTTGAATTCTTTTTACCTCTCTTATGTCTATACAATTGCACCAACACAAGATTCACCTAGATTTTAAGCAAGATCACTGAAACTCTAACACTTGACATCACCTAATTGGAAGGAGCAATCCCAAGAGTACGATGCCAAAAAGAAGAAATTAAAGAAACAATGGCTGAAGAATACAGAAAAAGAGGCCAATAACCAACTTTGATGGATTTCCTAAGACTGAGATTTAATGCTGCAAAGCAATACATCACTCGACCCTTGGTGCAAGCAGCCTCATTCGAGACTAAGTCAGCTTTGTTAAACATGCTGCAAACTAATGTACAATTTTACGGGTTAACTAATGAGGATCCTAATGCTCATTTAGTGAATTTTCTGGAAATATGTGGTTCTTTCCGATATCAAGGGATGTTGGAAGACGTCGTTAGGACGAGGCTCTTTCTCTTCACATTACGGGATCAAGCTAAGGTATGTTATCATTCTTTAAAACCCACAAATGTCACAACTTGGGGCAGTTGGTGCATGCTTTTCTGGATAGGAACTTCCCCTTCACAAAGACGACAAGGTTAATAAAGGAAATTGTGAATTCCAATAAAACGACGGTGAGTCACTATATGAAGCATGGGAGAGTTACAAGGACTTGCAAAGGAGATGTCCTCACCATAATAAAAAAAAGGAGTTTCTTTAGCAAACATTCTATTACAGAGTCAATCCACCCAAGAGAGGCACCATAGATGCAACTTCTGAAGGATCTCTTATGCAGAAGACAATTGAGGAAGTGGAGGTATTGTTGGAAGAGATGGCAGGTAACAGCTGTTTTTGGTCGTTGGACAAAAGTAGACAATATTCAACTTTCCTAAATCATAAGTGAGTCATTGTTATCGATTCAATAACAACAATGTAAGCTAAGATTGACAATTTGATAGGATAACTTAACAGCCTACAAGCCTCTTCATCAACTCTCATCAAAGCAATTTAGCATAGATGCGAATTATGCAGGAAAAATAATCATTTTATTGCTGAATGTTTTTCAATGCAAAATGACAAGATGGAGTAACTCAACTACATGGACACACAATTTGGTTGAGGAGGAGGAAACAACAATTATTCTAACAATTACTATCTTGGTTGGAAAAATCACTTAAAATTTTATTGGTCAAACAATGTAAGAGGTCAATTCCGACCTCAAGGACCACCAAAAATATAATGAGAAAAACCCAATTCTACGGACTCTAAATTGGAAAAAATCTTGGACAAGCTCATAAACATGGATGAAGCTCATAAGAGACTTGAAGATAATTTCAAGCAAGTAACTAGAAACCATGATTCTTCAATTCAAAAATTAGAGGTTCAAATGAGTCAATTAGCAAATGCGTTGCCTACAAGAAAAGTGGGGAATCTCCCAAGAAATAATGAAGCAAACCTAAGGGAGCAACTCAAAGCAATTACATTTAGAAGTGGGAGGAACGTAAGCAATTAGCAGAGACATAAGCTACATCCCACCAAGTAGAAAAAGACCAAGAAAAGAAGAAAGATGTAGACATGAGTGAGATCCTCCTTATGTTGCCCCTTTGCCATATCCACCCAAGATCCTATACCCTCAACAATTACAAAAGAACAAGTTGGATCTATAATTTGCAAAGTTTGTGGAGAAATTAAAGATTTTGCAAATTAGTCTTTCTTTTGTTGAGGCATTGGAACATATGCCAAAGTATGCCAAATTTCTGAAGGACATGTTAATAAAGAAGCAGACTTGGGAAGAGAATTAGACGGTAGCACTAAATGAAAGTTGTAGCTCTATTATCACCAGTCACGTGCCTTCTAAGCTGGAGGATCCTAGAAGCTTCACGAAAACCTGTGCAGTTAGTAAGTTAGAATTTGAAAAATGTTTATGCGACTTAGGCATAAATATAAACCTTATACCTTTGTCAACCTTTATAAAATTGGAGCTCGACAATGTGAAACCAACTTTGATGCTTATTCAGTTTGCATATCAATCTATAAAGAAACCGTTTGGTGTGGTGGAAGATCTTATGGTAAAGGCAAAAAGTTCATTATTGCTGTTAATTGTTTTATATTAGATTTCAAAGAGGATAAGAACTGTCCATTAATTCTTAGAAGACCCTTCATGAGCTTTGGAAAAGTACTGATAGATGTTTATGAAGGAAAAGTGCTCCATCAAATTGGTGAAGAGTAAGTGGAGTTCATTATGAAAAATGGCTTGAACAATTTGAACTCTTGCATAAAAGTAGATATAATAGATGAGTATATCAAAGCGCAAGAGAAGGTATACTTTGAAGAAGTAAGTTGCGAGGAATAATTGACAATGGATATAGAGTTTGAGGAATATTTAGAAGTTCCTATTCAAGAAGCTGAAGCAAAATAGTGGATGATGACTGCAAAAAAAGATGAGCAATTGATCTTCTTACAACACAAACTGCTTAATTTGATTAAAGATTTATAGGATTTTACTATTCCCTATTTTATTGACAATTTGTTAGTAAAAAGGACATTAATGAAATTAATTGGTTTTCTCAATTTTATCAATATTGTCCTTTTGATTATCTTTCAACATGTAGCTTATTTACAAGCTACAAAGCTAAAATTGAGCAAAACAAGTGGGAGCAAGCCACTTATAATTGATCCCGGCTAAGTTTCAAAGGATACAGGATAAGCTAATGACCATAACTTAGCATGTTTGGTAGTTAGATTGAAATTGTTGCATAGTTAGATTTCTCATACATTCTAACAATAAGTTTTTAATGACTTGGAATGGTTTGGATTGCTAACTCTTTTATTCATTTTAAAGTAATTATAAGATAGGGCAACAATCTTAGACACTAAGTGCATTTGGTCTTCAGCCCCATTACCACCTCAGTCACCATGACAAGTTCTTATACTCTATCTTTCATCTTTTCTTTTTTTGTCTTTATTTTGTTTTTATGTTTTAGTATTATTATAGTTTGGTTCCCATCTTATGTGTTATCTATTCTTCTCACATTGAGGACAATGCGTTGTCCAAGTCTGAGGAGGGTTGTGTGCATATATATATTTATTTTGAATGTGAATTTTGCATATTATAGGTTAGTTTTGTTTAGGTTTGCAAAATGTGACTCGTGTGAATGTGTCAATGGCTAAGACTTAACGGAATCGATTTAGCTTTGAACATAGTCTTTTAGGTTGCTAAACTTTATTAGCTTGTGAAATTAGTATTTTAGGTTATTTAAGTTAAATATGCATGTTAATTAGGATATGATGTTAGTTCATTCACTTTAGGAATTTACCACATTCATTTATAAATTTAAGTCAATCAAATAAGTAGAATCGTTAGTATCTTTTCAAAAGAATGATTAACTAAAGAAATGAGGTAGGCAAGAAAATTAAAAACAATGTGTTTATATTTAAATTAATAACTATTCTGCTTGCCCTTTTCAAAACAAATCGGGTTATGAATATAGTTAATAGCTAGTTCAGAATGTCATATAGCTGAGTAATTGAGGGAGACTGATCACAAATGTTTGTCTTCGCATTAAAAGGCTATAATGACATTCCAACCAAGCCATTTAATAAAAATATGGCCTAATTGAGTAACTGGGGACATTCATCATAAATGTTTGCCTTTGTGTCAAAAGGCTAGATTCATGTCAATTAGAAGCAACAAAAATAGCGTTGTTTAATAAATCCTACCGATCTTTGTGAATAGCTTGAATATTCATGAAAAGCTACTTAGGGATAGTTACAACTTTGATTAACTGAATAATTATCGATGTGTGTGTGTAAGTGATGAGGGTGAATGAAGTTGACATTAAGTCTTGATTAGTATGTATATTTAGTCTGAAGTGTCTATACATAGATTTCATAGGTTATAAGTTAGAACAACTTGAAGAATTGTGTTTGTAGTTAAATTTATTTTGTAAAGTTCAACACCATTGTAAAATTATTACATATGTGCGTGTTATTGTTTAGTGTGATTGTGTTTTTATTGTTTTGTTTTTGCTTAAGGACAAGAAAATTTTCAAGTGTGGGTATGTGATAGTTATAGGTTGCATGATGTTTTTAGTATGCATTTTAGTATGCTTTTAGTGGTTGATTAATTAATTCATGCACGTTTAGGGTTACAATTGTGATAGTTGGCTAGATATTTGTATTTTGAGTGTTTTAAGGATTGGAGCACACTATTGAGCTTTAATATTACGTGTTTGAGGTTCCTTGATATGTTTGTTGGTGTTTCAAATCAAATATTGAATAATGAAGAGAATTCGGAGGAAACCTGGAGCAAGACATAGGGCCATAATTATGGCCCATCTACCATAATTATGACAAAAGCTTGATGGGTCTGCCATGATCATGACTCCATCTTTCACGATCGTGATAGAGACCAAAATTAAGTTCCACGATCGTGACACTATGGGCCATGATTGTGGCCTGCTAGACAACAGACACAAATCAGCGTCTAAATCGCAAATTTTTCAAGGGATATTTTGGACTTTTGGGCCTGGGTAAACCCTAATGTTTGCCTTAAAGGGGAAAGAGATAAATAAAAGAGAAAGAACCCTAAGGGAGCTCCAATTTTTTTCATTTTGGGAAAACTTCAAGAAGAAAGAAGAAGAGGAGAGGGACGCGAGCTTTTGCTATTGTTGCTTTCCTAAGCCATCCTAATCTCATCCAAGTCATATTTTCTTTTCATCTTTGTTTTTTTTTTTTTTTGAATATGTAAGATGGATATGATGATGATGATGGATTTAGGATTGATGATGATGTTCTAACTTTTCTTTAGGGATTTAAACTTGATTCAAAGTTAATATAGTTGTTTTTGTGTTAATTTATTTAGTTGTTGTGATTATTTTTTATAACTTCATACTTCGGTAATTAATTGAGAGAGTGAATCGAATGCAAAATGATTGGGTTAGTTAATGGGAGTTAAATGACCTAATAAACCACCCAAATAATAAAATAAGTAATTACAAAGAGACATCTCGTGTGAGACCTAGTTTTTTAAAAGGCAAAAACTGATTAGGTCATGGGTTGATTATTAATCAAAAGGCAAAATTTTCGGTAACTCAACTTAATTAAAGTTTATAAATTAGGGCTTAGTGATTATAACTTGAGAGATATTAATCTACCCTTCAATGGTCTAGAACCAACACCATATTAATACAAAAGCGATTAGGTATATTGATGATAGGATAAATCCCTTTCTCATAATTTGGTAATTTTTCTTGTGTGATTTCCTTTGTGAATTTGATGGTGCAAATATTAGCTTTCTTTTATGTTAATTTTACAAATTAATTTTCTGTCAATCATCTTCACGTGTTTGCTTTTCTGTTCATTTTTTATTTTTATTTTAATAATTTTGTATGCCTTAGATAACTTAAAATTAGATTAGTTCGATAACTCCTCGAGGGATCGACACCTCATATAACTACACCCACAACCAATGCGCTTAAGTATATTGAGGGTTTTAAATAGTTTAAAACTTGCCTCAATATACTAAAAGTTGGTGCTCCAAAGCTTTATCTTTTACAAGCAAATGTTAATTGATCAATTGTATTTTGATATCTTTTTCTTGTTTTTGGGCCTCGTATATCTTTTTTTCTTGCATAGTCATTAAGGAGATTGGGAAGCTACTTAAGAATTTCCTACAGAAAGCTAAAGATAGTGGAAGCTTTAAATTAAAATGGTCATAACTTTGTTTACCTAGAATTTGTGGTGGTCTAGGCATTCTATCCATCAAACTTCTATTCTTAATTCTTTTTACTAAGAGATTCTAAACATTATGTATTGATAAAAGCTCATTATGAGTCAAATGGATCCACACTTACTAAATCAAGGATCAAAGTTTGTGGAATATTAGACAATCTTCTAACTTTTCTACTCTTTTCATTAATTTGCTCAAATTCAAAGAAGTGATTAAGAGTAACTGTAAACACATAGTTCATTGGTCACGTGTTGTAGACCTACCAAAATAACTAGACTAAACTGTAGACAGCTGTAAGTCTAGGTCGATTCCAAAAATATTAATTCCAATTACTTTCCTAAATTATTTATATAAGCAAAACATGGGGGGTTTTGGTTTGAAGCAAATTAAAAGACAAAGTAAAATTAAATCTATAAAAAATCAAATTAAACAGCAGCAATTTGATAAAGTTGATGAATGAGTTGAAATCCAGTTCTTCGGTTTATTCTCATCCTAAGCACAATTTCACAGTTGTCGTTGAATTATTGCTTTTACACCTCTCTTTTGACTGTTGATCATCAACTAACAACAAGCTCTGTTAATTCAAATTTTTCCGTAGGTCATATTTAATCAAGAAGAACTTATTAATTAACCATAAATATCGAGAAACCTAGAACAAGCTCTCTAAGTTTATCCAGACAACCGCATTACAAGTGAGAAAAAGAGATCAATCTAAGTAACCATCACACAAGCTCAAATTATTTAACTTAAGTTATGTTGTCTTTAATGATTTAATATCGCTAGTTGCCACCTACGACCTTTAACACATCTATTACATATTGCATTCAAGATCTAGCTATGGGTTTTCATGAAAAACGGTTCAATAGAGCATTAAAATCATTCTTATATAATACCCAATCAATCCATACAAGAAAACATAAACAATTCGAAAAGAGGTAAAGAAAATGACATGTAACAACTATCTGCTTAATGTGCTCCTTGGCTTTGATTGCACCTCCAAATCGATGTTAAGAAAATTAGTTGTCCATCTCCATCTTCAAGCCTTCCCCATCGGCCATCCTCTTTATCGCCACTGTCACTGCTGAAGAACGAAGAAATAACCAAAGAGAAAATAGAAGAAGGTCTTATCGTTAAGTATATCCTTTTTCGTCCCCTTTTTCTATCATCACTCTTTTCCTTATATAGAAAAAGTTATGTTTAAAAATGAGTGACACTTAGCTAGGACATCATTTCATTCTCCAATTAATTTTTAAGAGTGAGGATTCACGTCCTCTCTCAGTTGTGAGAGATTTCTCCTGGTCGTGAGAGATGATGTATAGCATGAGACTCTCCTTTCCTTATTCTTCATTTGACATTCTCTCTTCCCTCTTCTTCATTCACCCTCTGCTTCTTCTTACTCCATGAATCCATAGAATATGCAAATTAAGAAAATGGCTTCAATGACATGTTTTCTAGTCACTTTAGCTTCTTTACTTCTGAAAAGTACCTAAGATCAAATATGAGCTAAAGTGAGTGTTCAAAACATAAAAGTCAATAGGGAAAACCAATTCGTTAACCTGCACTAAAACATCCTATATAACCACTTTCAGATAAACATTAGATCTATCAGCTAATTGAATTATAACACGCATTTCTTTCAACAATCCCAAGTCTAATGAAGTATAAATGGAATATGGCATAACATTAATTGAAGCTCTTAGATCTAACGTTGCTTTTTCAAAGTGAGTGTCACCAATATTATAAGGAATTGTAAACATACCTAGATCCTTATATTTTGGGGCAAGCTTTCTTTGAATGACTGCGGACATGTTCTACCCCACACTTACTTTCTCGTCTCCCTTTAATTTCCCCTTAGATGTGCATAACTCCTTAAGAAATTTGGTGTATTGAGGAACTTGCTTAATGGCAACAATTAAAGGTATTTTCACCTCTACCTTTTTTAACATCTCCAAAATCTCCCTATCTTACTCATCTTTCTTTGACTTAGCAAAACCGCTAGGAAAAGGAGGCAAAGTAGTAGTAAAACTTTTAATTACAGGAGATTTAGAATTTACCTTAGTTTTTATTTTTACCTCTTTTGAAGGCATTTTAAATTCTTTTTCAGGTTCTTCCTCATTGGCAATAACAAGAGTCTTGTGTGGTGCCTCTATTTCCTTACCACTTCTCAAAGTAATAGCACTTGCATTCTCTTTCGGGTTTACAATTGTTCAAGAAGGAAGCTTACCTGAATTCTGATTCTCTAATTGACTCACTGCAGTAGCTATATGACTAAGTTGATTCTTCAGATTCTGGATGCTAGCTCTTGTTTGTTGTTGGAATTGTATGGCATTATTTTGGAGCTGAGTGTTATTATGAGTTAATGCTTTCATCATTTCTTCCAGTGAAGGTATCGAACTTGATGGTTGAGTTTGTCTTTGATATGGTTATTGATAGGAACCTTGTTATTATCCTTGCTGCCCATAGGTGTTGAATAGAGGATTCTTCCATCCTGAGTTCTATGCATATGGGTTGTCAGGATTCCTTTGTGGTTGACCTAGAAAGCTTCCAAAAGCATTCACTTGTTCTATAGATGTATCCTGCAAAGTTGGACATATACTAGTGGGATGTCCTACCATTGTGCAAATTCCACATACCTTTACTTATTGAGCACCATTTGCAGCCATTTGCCTAACTAAAGATGTCAACCTAGCCATTTACTGCTCTAATGTAGTAGTACTAGCTTCATTTACCTTCAATGGTTGGGCGTCCTCTCAAATACTGAGTTGTTAGGAGTTAGCAGCCATGTTGGAAATGATATTTCTGGCTTCAATAGGTGTCTTGTCTACCAGTGCTCCTCCGCTTGCTACATCAACCATATTTCTTTCTTGTGGAAGAAACCCCTCATCGAAATATTGTATCAAGAGTTGCTCATTAATTTAATGATACAGACAGCTAGCACGCAACCTCTTGAAATTCTCCCAGTACTAATATAATGTTTCCCTATGGTGTTGTCAAATTGCACAGATCTCCTTCCAAATATTTGAAGCTTGAGACGCAAAAAAGTATTTTTCCAGAAAAAAGTCTCTACATCTCATTCCAATTGTAATTGATCCGTATGGTAAGTAATAGAGTCAGTCCTTAGCAGTGTCTCCCAACAAGAATGGGAATCCTCTCAACTTAATATGCTCTTCTCGCATCTTGACTGGCTTCATGCAAGAACAGACCATGTGGAACTCCTTAAGATGCTTATAAGGATCTTCACCTGGCATACCACGAAGAGTAGGCAAAAGATGAATTAAACCAGATTTACGCTCAAAAGCAACATTAATAGTAGGAAATCAATACACAAAGGTTGATGATTAAAATCAGGGGTAGTCAATTGTTTAAGATTGTGACCATTATTTTGCCCAACCATGTTAGAAGCAGTATCAGAAATGGAATCACTAGAAGAATCAGAAAGTAAATCTAAAGTTATTTGAATTCTTAGTGAAAAGACAAGTTTTCTGTCAGATGATGACGGATCCTCGGACTTTGTACAACTTGTCTTCTCGCTCTGTGTAACGTTCTTTCAAGTTTTGGATCAAATTTCAATTCACTAGTGTGAGAAGATCGTTTCATGCACCAAAACTAACCAAACAAGAAAAGAAATTAACCACAATTAAAAATAAAATAAAACAAATAAATTTAAAAAGAAAAGGATATTAATCATCAGCAATGACACCAAAATTGGTCGCTTGTTGTAATATTACCAAAATAACTAGACTAAAACTATAGCTGGTGGTAAGTCTAAGTCGATCCCATAAAGATTAATTCCAATTACTTTCCTAAATTATCTGTATAAGCAAAACAGAGAGGGTTTTGGTTTGAAGTAAATTAGAAGACAAAGTAAAATTGATTTTATAAAAACAAATCAAATTAAATAGCAATAAAGTGATAAGGTTGATGAATGAGTTCAAATTCGGTTCTTTGGTTTAATCTCAACCTAAGCATAATTTTGCAGATGTTGTTGAATTATCGTCTTCACACCTCTCTTAAGACTATTGATCATGAACTAACTATAAGCTCTGTTAATTCCAGTTTTTTCTTAGATCATAGTTAATAAAAAACAACTCATTAATTAACCCTAACTATTGGGAAACCTAGAACAATCCCTCTAAGGTTATCTAGACAGTCGCATTACAAGTGAGAAAAACAAACTAACCTAAACAAAAATCACATAAGCTCAAAATATTTAACTTATGTTATGTTATCTCTAACGATTTAATACTGTTAGTTGCCATATACCTTTAACATAGCTATTACGTATCGCATTCAAGTTCTAGCTATGGGTTTTCATAAAAAATGATTCAATAGAGCATTAAAATCATTCTCATACAATACCCAAACAATCCATACAAGATAGCGTAAACAATCTGAAAAGAGGTAAAGAAAACAATACACAACAATAATTTGTTTAATGTGCTCTTTGGCCTCGACTGCACCTTTAAATCAGTGTTAGCAAAGTTAACCTTTCATCTCCATCTTTAAGATCTCACCATCGTTGTAGCATCCCACTCCCACGAGACCCGAACCCGACATCGACTGTGATATCCGAGCCCGCGACCCGCG
>JANSVB020000454.1:2437790-2452170 GCA_025504935.2 Erythroxylum haughtii
AACTTCATGGGGTCACGAGATAACTTCATGGGAGTATTAATAAGGGTATATTTATAATTTCATTAGCTTTCTTAATAAACGTGCATTTTTCTAAAACGACTTTTATTTTTGATAGGAGGGAGTAGTTGTTAACTAACAAGTAAGATGAAGATGAGGGGAAAGCTAGCATCAAATTAGTGTTCAAGTATAGCTAGTGAAAAGGGAGGAAATCTCTCATTCCATACGAGAATCACTCTATTTGTTGAATTTATGTATTAATTTAATATAATAAATTATTGCCAATATGAATATGGAGAATTCATTCAATTTAAATATAAATCAAGAGTAAGTTCTTTGGTGAAGAAAACTGACTTTATCCTACCTTATTTTGTGTATTTTTATTTTTATTAAGATTTTTTATTAAAAGAGGTAGTATCATTTTGGAACAGGATTGACAGAAAGTTTGATAATAAGTTAACATGTAAGATTGATTTGGTTAAGCGTCATGTTGTGTTTGAGCTTAATAAAAAGTAATTTAAACTCGAACTACACTTTGGGTTTGAGAGTATTTGAAGCAACCCATTTCAAACCTAATTAAATTAGCCTAATCAGTCTTACTTTAATCTAAGTTTTTATTTGAAACCTAAGTTTGAGTTATGAAATAAATTTAGGTTCATATTCAAATCTTTCTAACTTGGCCTGTTACCATTTCCACCTTAGAGTAAACCTGTACATGGGTTGGGCTAGAACAAATTTAACTAACGTTAAGTTTAAAAAAATTTAAAATTCTTAAGTCCATGTTTAACCCAACCTATAATATGGGCCTAATTTTTAAACACAAATCTAGCCTATTATAAAATTTTCAAATTTAAACCTTTCATATCTTATAAAAATTTTAATAATTATATAACATATAATTATGATATAATGACATTAATTTATGTCTTAGCATGTGAAATTATATTGAATTTAAATAAAAATACTTGATCATTTTTAAATAAAATAACTATAAACTTATTCTAAAATAAAAATAAAAATTCTTAAAAATCTATGATAAAAATTAAATTAAGTAAATACATATAAAAATATATAATTATGATAAGGTTTAACTAATAAAATCTTTATTTAAACATTAATTAAATTAGAATTCTTCAACATAATCATATTTTATTGTAATAAACAATTAAAATAGGATAAGTACTTAAAAGTTATAAACATTTTCTTAAATAACTTTATTTTTTCCATTCTCTTCCCCCTAAAATAACTTTGTATTTTCTATTATTTTTTAGTAATTATATGAATAAGAAATTATTTGATAACAAATTAACTTAAATTTAAGATATTTATAAATATAGGTTTGGACTGAGTTTGTGTTTAAATTTTTTATTATTCAAATTGGAATTATAAATCATTTGGATTTAATTTTCAAACTCAAACTTAATTCCTGAATCGATTCTTAGCTTAATAAACTGCATCAATTTATACCAATCTACTCAAAGAGTACCTAGAAGTGAGAGATGAACGCAAATGGCTCGCCAATAGTCCCGTGAACTTGGACCCGTTGCTCTCGGTCACGTCTGTCAATAATACAGCGTATGGATTATAAAACTTAGTCGAGGATTGGGAAATGGCATCCAATTTCGGTTAAGCGTGAGCTTTACCACAAGTTGAGCGATAAGTTTTCGTTTTAGGGAAGCGTTTCGACCAAAGAAATGCTTCTACTTCTTTATTCAAATTTGTAGTTGGATTGGATTTGGACAGCTCCAGAAATAAGGGAAAATCAAAACCCTGCGATTGAGGGAGAGGGAGAGGGAGATCTATCTATCTCAGGTGTGCGAGAATTGAGATCCGGCGAATACTCTATTCACGGTTCATATCTCTGTAGGCGCACATTGAGTCTGTACTTCTCTTTCCATTCTTTATCTTTCGCTACGAGTATTTTTCTTCTCTGTTTAGTGATTCCCTTGGATTTCTCTTTTTTCTTCTTTTGATTTATAGAATGGTCAAGATGAGCTCTGTCTGTATATTTGCCTCTTGATTGTATTTGTTGGTTGTTCTTTTTTTGTAAATGTAACATTTCCGTTTGTATTTTGGTGGCTACAGGTCGTCTGGTGCATGCAAAGTGTCTAATAATAAATATCAGAGATCACACCTATGTTCGGAACTCCAGTGATAGCGCCGAGCAATAGCCCACATTTGAGGAAGTCTGGTAACCGACCTGTTGTCTCTGATCTTGTTAGAACAACGTATATGATTGTGTTTTAGCTCTTCCGTGATGTGGGTGATAATTGGTTGCTTTTTATTTTATTTGTTTAGGTGTTGGTCGATGTGCTTATAGTTATGTAGAATGTGCATCCTAAATTAATACTTTGATTGTGGATCATTTTGCTTAGGTGTTAGTGACCAAGGGAATGGTGTCGAGGAAATTTTTTTGCATTCGATGGAATCAATTGACTCGAAGAGTGCAAGTACACCAATCAGTACTGCCGTCATAATGATGCCATCTCCAATATTTTTATGGAGATTCAAGGTTCTGTTCGTAGTGATTTGCCATAGTGTTTGTTTTGTGATCAATGGATTGCTTCTACTTAACCAGAAGAAAAAAAGGCTTTTCCGATTTTTCTTGTTAACAATTTACACGTTTTCTTCACATCCTTTTTTAGAAAATAAAGGGTGACAATTCATGTAAATTGTAATCGGTTGATTAGACAATGTTGATATCCTGCTCTGCCTAGAATATGTACTTTAGTAATGTAATGGAGTATGATAAATTATATCCAAAAGTATGTCTTCTTTCAAACTGTTGTTTGTTCTTTCAATAACCTTGAAGATCTTAACAGAGTTGTTCTTCTTCTAGGTATTGTTGTTCTTCATTTGGGGTTTCATTTGTTGCAAGGTCGGTTTATATTTATCCGTTTGGTTAAACGATTTAAGACAACATACATGATGACAATGTGATCAATTGCAAGGCTACAATTTTCTTAGCTTGATTGTACCTTATTAGCGTTCATGTGAAATTGCAGGTTGGGTGGGATTCAGTTATGAGAATGGATGTTGACTTGAGGGACCGTTTTCTTTATGAGGCTTTTTTGTATTACAATCCTCTTCTTCTTGTGGTTAGTTCTTTTTTCTTAAATTTGATTGAGACTAAATGTATTACTCTATTCTTCCTTGCTTCAGATGTAAAGTGGCATCATTTTCTTTTGTTTCTCATATTGCAGACTATGACAGTCTGGCTTTGGGGAATTAATTTATGCATCTTTTCACATTCTACTATCAGTTATGCAAAGATATTTGATCTTGATCAAAATCATCTTACACATAGAGAAATATGGAAGGTAAAGCATTTCATATCCCAAATTCATTGTACCTCTTATTTTTCTGTCTTTCATATGCCTATATCCGGTGTTATCTTTTTAATTGCAATGCTATGGCTTGTTGGTACTCCACTTTTACTTTTTTTATTTAGTCATTTAGAGCTCATTTTGTTTTGATACTGTAATCAATATTTTGCCGAAAAAAGAATGAGTTCAAATGGAGGTATTGCTAACATGTGATGTTTGAGTACTAATATATATCTCTTAAAGGTGCTACAGCTTCAGTTTATATACCATTATTTGCATTCTGTTATGTAAATTTCGGTTTGTATTCTGTTGACGATGTTAACTTTGAAACTGCTTGATTCTTGTTGTGGAACATGCTTTTACTTTAATCTACTTGGATGTTTGCAGATAGCAATGTGGATGACTATCATTGTCCCTACTAGCATGACATCTTACATTTACCTTTATTCTCACGGAGAAGTATCGTTGGCTGCATCACAACCAGTGTAATAGATGCTTCTATATGTTTTTAATGATTATGGTGGCTTCATGTCATTGACTCTTTTTTTCATATATAGTCTTGAACATTTTGTTTCTTTGACATGAATAGTTGACCAATCTTATTAAGGATTCTAGTGAAATGCTATGTTATTTACTTAATTTCATCTATTTTCAAGTTCTAAATTTCTTGATATCTGCAGTAATTTATGTTCTTGTTACTGGTACAGATTATGAATTAACGTACAAATATTATAGGGATTGTAGCTTGATTGTATGCGTTGAGATATTATCTCCCTACCATCTTTAGGCACTCATCATGTATATACAGGATTATAGTAAATACAAATCATGCCATTATTCGTTATGTGGTATCAGAGCCATACTTGGCTATTTGAAGATTTACGTTTCTACCTAAATGCAAAATTTCAGTGTAATGTTAGTGTTCTTCCCCGTGTCATAGTTGCAAGTTCTTGGGTCACCTATTTAAGGTGATGTTTGGCTCTCACTGCTGGCACCCTTGGACTCGCCAGGCATTGACTAACTCTAATTGAAAGTCTATCACTAGAGGTCCCGCTTGTGAGCCACATGTGCCACTAGAAAGTCTACCATTTGTCCCAGTGTGAATGCACTTGTGATAGAGTTGTTATGCCCTGTCACCTCTCTTGGCATCACTTCTCCCTTTTAACTCGCTTGGGTATTTGATTTGCCACCGCCATTGACTGCCTAGGGGCACTGTTTCATCACTGTAGCTCGATAACAAAGACTTACGGTCTTTGCTCAGAAGTATTAGTGATATTGTCACCCTAGGTAACTTATTTTCTATTAAACTTGATAGTGAGGTTATTGGAAATTGCTGGATTCTTAGCGTATGTTTAGTGTGGTATACTAAACTCTTCATATTGATTTGCCAAATAATTTTGATATAATTTTTTGGGTATATTTGATTCATTATCAATGAGTAATAAACACAAGTCAGTTATGGTTATTGATTGTATTCCAGTGATGTCTAAAATCACTGACCATAAGTTGACAGGTCCTAATTATCTAGATTGGAGCAAAAGTAACTAGGATTTATTTACGCATTATTTTCAAAGATGACCATCTGACAGATGATCTGTCTTTTGATGATATAAGAAGGGAATGACTAGAAGATGATGCCAAATTATTCTAGCTGATTCGAAATTTGATAGATAGTGAAGTGGTTCAATATGATTAATCACTAGTATGTTAAGGAATTAATGGAGTATTTGGAATTTTTATATTTAGGAAAAAAGAATATTTCTTGTATCTATGAGGTCTGTGAAAATTTTTATCGGGCTGAACAAAAATGTTCAATTTCTTCAATCCTATCTTATGAATTTTAAAAATGCTTATGAACTAAATTTCTTGTTATCTTTTAGTTCTAATATCAAGGTACAACAAACTCAACGAGAGAAAATGGCATTTGTGAGTTTTCTAGCAGGCCTAAATTCTCAATTTGATTAAGCAAAATGACATTATCCATGCCAGTGTGGAAATTTGCCTTTACACGAGGTATTCTCCAAAGTTGTACGTACAAACAATAATACTATTGTTGCTCAATTAGTTTAGGCTTCAAGTGCTCTTGTGAGTTGGAATGATGAATGTTCCTCTAATTGAAGTCAGAATAAAGGAGACAATATAGAAGGTTGGGAAAAGAGGAATCATGATACAAGAAGTGTTTTATGTGACTACCATCATGAGTCGGGTCATATCAAATGCACATGTCCAAAACTGCAAAACATTTCAAAAAAATCTCACTCAACTTGTGTTGTAGCCATTTCTACCACACCTCGCACATCTAGAGCAAATAGTCTTAGTCTTTGCAGACAAATTTGTTAAATTTTGTCAATACCAAGAACCCATGCAAAGCTCATCTAACTCTATCATTGCCATTGCTGAAACATGTAATCTTGATAAGTATTTCCTTTCTTCCTCCAACACCCAGTGGTTATTGATTCTATTGCTAATGATCATATGAGAAGTAATTTTAACTTCCTTATTAACTTTACACCTTACAACTCTCCTCCCAAAGTCATTTTAGCTAATGGTTCTACCTTATTTACTCTTGGTTCTGGTACTGTTCATCCTATTCCTTTACTCTTCCTATCATATGTTTTAGGCCTATCAGGATTTTCTTTCAACTTAATGTCAGTTAGCAAAATTACTTGAGCTATAAATTATTGTGGTTTTTTTTTTCCAAATTACTTTCTTTTTCATGATTTTATGATGACTAAGATTATTAGTAGTGACATATATTAGGAGGTCTTTGCGTTTTAAATATCCATGAACTTTGTGGTCTTAACCCCTTTTGAAGCACACTGTCGATTAGGCTATCCATCTCTGTTTGTATTAAAGAAATTATATCCAAAATTTCAAAATGTTCCGTCCTTAGATTGTGAATCATGTCAATTTGCAAAACATCAGTGTTTGCCTACTATTTCTTGAGTCAATAAAACAGTCAGTTTTTCATTTGAGCTAGTTCAGTAAGAACATTGAATTTAAAACTGAGTTTCAATATTTTTTCATCTCTATTGATGATTTTTTTTAATGAATTGACTTTATTTATTGAAAAATTGTTCTGGGTTATTTTCCTATTTTACCGCTTTTTGTGCTGAAATCAAAACACATTTAGTGTTTCTTTACATACCTTGCAAAGTCATACTGGCAAAGAATAGTTAAATGCTTAAAAATGGCTTCATTTACCAAGCTTCATGTGTCGGTACATTATCTCAAAATGTTATAGCTAAAATGAAAACATAGACATCTCTTCGAAACAGTTAGAGCACTTATGTTTCATACACATGTCCTGAAGTGTTTTTGGGCTGTTGAGGTCTATATAGTTGTATGGCATCATGTGTTCTTCGTAGTGAGATTCCTTATCACAATTTCTTTGCTACTAAACTCTTATTCCCCATTGAGTCCCTTATATTTCGAAGTACATGTTTTGTCTGTGGTGTTCGTCTTCAAATCCCCAAATTAGATCCCAAATCTATAAAATGTGTCTTCTTGGGTTATTCTCGCCTTCAAAAAGGGTATCGATATTATTGTTCCAGTCTTAATAAATACCTTGTGTCTATTGATGTCATGTTTATGGAAAATCTTCTTTACTTGCCTATTTCTTTAGCCACTTTTAATGGTCAGGTGGAGAATGATGATTTGTTAGTATACTAAATTACCTAACAGTCACCAAATGTTGCTTCTAAACCTACTATTTTTACACCACCATCTCCACTTGTTCACCATGTCTACTCTACATGTTATTGATACACGTCAAAGACAAATTCCTTCTTTGGCATCAAGTCCTGTGGATGCTAATCTTAATCTTGACATTCCAATTGCTCTTCAAAAAGGTAAACATAAGTGCATTTATCCAATTTCATCTTTTGTTTCATATGACCATTTGTCATCCTCTTCATGTTTCTTTGTTGCCTCTCTTGATTTTGTATCTCTTCTTAAAACTGTTTATGAGGCCTTATCCTCATTCTAATTGGCGAGTGGCGATGATAGAGGAGATAAATGGTCTAGATGCTAATGTACTTGGAATTTAGTGAATTTATCTATAGGGAAAAAAGCAATCAAATGTAAATAGGTATTTGCTGTTAAAGTCAATTTTGATCACTCAATAGCTTGACTTAAAGCTCGTTTGTTGCTAAAGGCTATGCTTAGACAGATGGTGTAGAATACTCTGATGCCTTCTCTCCTATGGCTAAGTTGACATCTGTTTGTTTATTTGTTTCTATGGTAGCTACTTATGGTTGACCTTTGCATCAATTGGACAGAAAAAATTGCCCTCCTATGTGGAGAGTTATAGGAGGAAGTTTACATAGAGCAACTACCTGGGTTTCTCGTGCTTGGTTTGAAAATTTTAGTCAACTTGTTGAACAGTTTGGAATGAACAAGAGCAAGTTTGGTCATTCAGTCTTCTAGAAGCTTTTTGGATCTAGCATTATTATTCTTGTTGTGTAAGTAGACGATATTGTTATCACTAGCAATGAGGCCATGGAATCTCATCCTTGAAAATATTTCTTCCCAACCATTTTTAGCAAAGGATTTGGGGGTTTTAAAATACTTCTTAATAGTTGAGACAACAAGGAATACAAGTGACATCTTATCTTAAAGAAAATATGTGCTTGATTTGTTATATGAAACAAGGAAATTAGGCGTTAAACCATGTAGTGCTCCTATGTTAACCTAATGTGCAACTCACAAAAGATGGAGATTTGTTTGAAGATCCTAAGAATTATAGGAGACAAGTTGGGAAATTGACTATCTTAAGGTAACTCATCTTGATATTGCTTACTCGGTTAGTATTGTGAGTCAATTTATGTCTTCTCCAATAGCTCATCACTAGGCCGTTTCGGAGCAAATCTTCTGTTACTTGAAAGGAGCACTCGAATGAGGTATATTATATAAAAACCAAGTCATACTCGTATGAATGCTTCTCAAATGCAAATTGGGCAGGGTCTAAGATTGATAAAAAATCTACCACAAGCCATTGTGTTTTTGTTGGGGAAATTTGCTTTCATGTAAAAGTAGGAAATAGAATGTTGCATCTCACTCGAATGCAGAATTAGAATTCAGAGTTATGGCACAATCTGTTTGTGAAATAATGTGGATATATCAACTTTTGTCCGCAGTTGGGCTTAAAGTCTCAATGCGAGCAAAATTATGGTACAATAACCAAGCTACTCTTCATATAGCCTCTAATCCCATTTCATGAACGAATTAAGCATATTGAAATTGATTGTCACTTTGTTTGTTGAAAGGTGCAACAAAATATATAGTCTACAAGATATGTGAAGTCTGGAAAACAACTAGAGGATCTCTATACAGAGGATCTAAATGGGACTCGGGTTGAATATCTGTAACAAGTTGGGCATGATCAATATGGGGTAGTGTTACTATTACAAATTATGAATTACTGCACAGATATTATAGGAATCATAGCTTGATTGTAGGGATTGAGATATTATCTCCTTATCATCTTTAGGCACTCGTCATGTATATAAATAGAGGATTATAGTAAATACAAATAATCTCATTATTCGTTACAGTTCCTTTTCCATTTTGAATCTTTCTACTCAAGGAAGTGCAACGAAAGAGTTTTATTGTATCCTAATTTGATAGTGGACTCCACATCTTATAGATTGTTGAATAAATAAGCAATTTAGATATGTGCTGAAAAAGTTGCACCATTTAAAAGTAAAAAATCATTATATTTGTACAGCGATTTGACAAGTAGGGATGGATTGTGAGTTTGTATGGTACAAGATATTTGTCTTACATATAACACAATAGGATCCTCTTATTAATTGCAACATATTGTTAAAAATTTTCTTTGGATTGTGAAGCATCATGTTCCCTCTCTTTTACCTTGAAGAAACACAATGGTTTTCTGATGTTGAGAGGCTAGATTGTTACTTAGATTATAACATTACAATTATTTTTTCCTAAACTGAAAATTGTTTAATCAGTGAATTTACAATGATCTTTAAAAGCGATCAACAATTTAACTAAAAATTTGAAAAGATTAGAAATCAGTGTTAATCTCCCCCTAACTGTACATTCGAATGTTGAAATTGTCCCTCTAAAATTATAGTGGTATCATCTTTATAATACAATAGCATCATTTCAATTTGATTTGATAATGTCAAAACCAATCTGCATAATGCCCAGAGTCATAATGTTGGAAATTGATCTCTAATTAAATTAATTTCATTGCAGGTTCTCTTATACGTTGGTGTTGCGATGGTTTTAATATTTCCATTTGATATCTTTTATTTGTCTTCACGTTACTACTTTTTAAGAACTCTTTGGAGGATAGTTTTCCCTCTACAGGCAAGTTCGTCTCCTTATGATATGTGGTTTACTTCTTTTCTTTTGCCACAAGTCTTATAATTTTCTCACTTTTTTATCTTTAAAGTCAACGTAATTGTTTAGTTTTTGTTGAACTCAATATGTTTCTTTACTACTAAGGAACCGATACTCTTGCCAAAATTCGTTAAGGAATTGATACACTGGCCAAAAATTGTCTGATAAGTAGAATCCATTGTATTTCTAAACTTGTATAGAAGTTGGTCACAATGCCATAAACATTACTTTGCTGCTAGGAAAATAGAGCTATAATTTCTTTTTGTCCAACAAATTATTTGTTGAATGTAAATTAATCAACTGCATATTTGAAAAAATATACTATGGATAGTGCTGTGAAGAAAGTATCTCTAATGTGCAAAAGTTAACTTGGAAAGTCTTGTGTGTAGATTTCCTTAGCAGCCTATTGGCCATTGTAAAGATGGACTTTTACTAGGCTGGCCACTAGATGATAGTGTAATGCCTAAATAGAAGCATATAATTTGGTATCTTGATTTTTATATATTAGATGCAATTCATATGCACTTTCCAGTTGTCTTACTGCATTTTACTCTTCTAACAGGCAATTACTTTTTCTGACTTCTTTATAGCTGATATTTTGACATCCATGGCAAAGGTATCTCAGGTTTCTAATTGTCATTTTTCGTGAAACCGTTGATTTCGAACGTAATGAACGTGGTTTATTATTTTTTCCCTTAAGCCCATCCATGACATGAATACTTTGACAAATAGTCTGCACCAAACAGTCAAGAATGTTTGATTCTAGAATTTGAGACTTATCAATTTTGGTTGATGGTACAATGTTTAACCTGGTCAACTTATCATGCTTTTGAAGACTGCTTAATGCTGAAGAATATCCAATACTCAAATGTTTCTGTGATAAAATATTAATCTATTTGGTAAAAGATATAGATCTCCCTTGTAGTTTAAGAATCCTTAAAAAAAACTCCATAATCTTTAAAATTCTCGAAAAAAACTCCTAGTTTTTAGACTCTAGTTAAAAAATAATGATGAAACACATGCAGTATGAATATCGGACATGGACTAATCATATGTCACTAATATGGTAGTCCAAATCAGCTCTTAAACTTGGTCCGAACCAATTGAATTCAACTGAAATTATTAATTTATCAAAACTATAATAAAGTATTAGTTTGAGTTAAATTTAATTAGTTCAGTTCGAACTTAAGAGCTATGTTGAATCGTCATGTAAATAATATTTGATTAGTACAAGTGTAATATTAATGATGCGTGTATTTTTTGTTATTTTTTAACCGAGTCTAAGGAAGTAGTTTTTTCTGGAGAACTGAAAACTAGAAGTTTTTTCGAGAATTTTAAAGATCAGGGAGTTGTTATAAGGTTTTTTTAACTACGAAGGAGGTTTATATCCTCTACCATTTGGATTAAATAATAATGACTGAAACATTCATATCAGAATTTCTATTTTAAGTTTATGGCTGGCACACTTGGAAATAGTAAACATTAAACACACTTTGAGACCCAAAAAATTCTTTCTTTATGGTTCCTAGATATATAACCCCTGCTATACTTTCTCTGTCTAAGAATGTTCATTTTCCTACAGGTGTTTTCAGATTTGGAGCGTTCAGTATGTCGGATGGTGCATCAACAGGTTAATGTCCTCATCATGCTTACTTGTCCATATAATTGCTCAAGAACTGATGTTAGGCATTTTTATTCTTTTTGCCAACATAAAACTATACTTCTCCTTTTGAAAAATAGAGACATGTTGAGGCTCATTTGGATTTGCTCAAATCTTGAATAGAAAGGAATTCAATACACGGACAAACATAATTTCCCTGAGCATGATGATAAGATTTTGTTTCTGTAGATCTGTGTGTTACTTACCCAGCTTCACCTTGATCATCCAGAGTAATTATTGTGCTTAAATTATGCCACTTATCAGCTTTCTATTATCTTTTTTAAGGGTTGGATCCAGCGAATATATCAAGCTTATCTTTTTGAATAATTGTTTGGTTCTTGCAAAAAAGAGATTCTTTGGCCCAACAGGGTTTCCTGGAGATTGGAATTAATTCACTTCCATCATTCTACATGTGATTCCCCTGCCTGAGCTGATATTATAGGAGGGGGAAGTTGTCGGGTGATGTTTTGTGTACATGATTATGTTTTCTGAATGGCGTTACAGTTAAGAAAACTTAATAGATCATGGACCTTGGTTTGGAGTCTATATTTTTGTTAAAGATAAAAATGCATTAGGTGCTGTATAAGTAGTTTGATTCCTTCATAACAATTACTTGGCACTTTGAGGTGTTGAATCTAGGATCTTACTTGTAATATGTTTTTTTGCTTTCAATGGGATAGAATGAATGGTAATTTTGCGATTTTCATTCCATATACTTCTCTTGTATTACTTATATATATTAAAAAATACTGCAGGTTGCCACAATTGCATGGTTTGAAGCTGATTCCGTGTGTGGCGGTCACTCTGTTGCAATTCCTCTTGTTCTTGTTTTGCCCTATGCTTTCCGACTTTTTCAATGTCTTCGACAATATAAGGATACCAAGGAAAAAACAGCTCTTTTTAATGGTAGTCAATTGAATGTTTATCATCTTTTTACATTGGATTTTTGTGTCCTGCAACTTTTTCTCTTCTCACATTATCCAAGTTTTTCAGAAACATTATGAACTTATATTCAATTGTCCTTGAAGCCAAATTGGTATTACTTCAAATATCATTAGTTCTGGGGTTGTAGCTGAATAGAACTGCTATACCCTATTGTTATCCTGCTTAAAGCTACAATGGTTTAATGATTTTGAGTTATTCCTCTAACCAAGACAAGTCATCTTTGGCTATGTTCTTAGCGTTTGGAAATTTTGTGAGGGCCTATAATCTTTGTTCTCTTATCCAAAACTCCAAAGTTGTACTTTTGGCAAACGAGAGTGGGAAAGGATGTTAAAGTCTGGAAAATTCATGTCTTCTGTTAGAAGTCTTATGTAGAAAAAAGAAATCCTAAGTTCCAAGTCTCCTCCAGGTAGACGTACAGAATTTTAAGCATGACTTGTTATCAGTTTTCATGATATTGGGCTCCCTACTCCTAATTGTGTTAAACTTTTTTTTCTTTCTTAATGATCTTGTAACATTGATTCCTCAAATCTTTTCATTATGGTGTTAATCAGTTTAGCTTTATGAGATTCTGAGGCTACTGTTACCTGAACAATGTAGCAATTTTAATAACATCATTTGCTTATGGTTTCAGCTTTAAAATATTCAACCGCAGTGCCAGTGATTTTTCTTTCAGCCCTTAAATATCATGTCTTCCCTGATAGGTGGGCAAGCTTCTATCGGCCACTGTGGCTTCTCTCTAGTGTTTTGAACTCACTTTATTCCTTCTATTGGGATGTGACTCGAGATTGGGACTTGAGGTATGCCAATTGCCTTCGTGCTGTTTCACAAAATAACATGACGACTGCCAATTTGAGATTTTCTTGATTTGAAATTCTTTTCACTTTTTGGAGCTGTGGTTCTAAATTTATTTGTTGTGTAAGCTATTAAACAGGTTCCAATCATTTCAGATTTACATGCTATGCAGCAGTCAGATTTGTTCTCCTCCATTGTTTCATTTCTGTACATGTATTTCTATGGATTTTTCTGCACCTTCAAGACCAAAAAAGGGATGATTTACTTTTTCTTAAGTGGGAATTTCTGATTGTGCAACTTAATCCATTGATAAATGTGTGTTCATAATGTTCACATTTCAACTTTCAGAGAATTTTGTAAAGAGGATAGTTGGCTTGCTGGAACTTAGTGTAAATTTCAATCTATATTTGCAATTGTATGCAATTTTCATTTGCTAGGATACATCTTGCATTATTTCCAATAATGTTTACTGCAATTTAGGTCATATTTAATGCCTTTGGTCAATCTTTGATGACAATTACTGTTGGGCTTGTGAATTAACCTGTGGTTATTTGTGTTTTCCAGTGGCTTCACTCGAATTTTCCAATTTAACAGGCCAAATCTCTTCTCATACCTCTTGTACGGAAGGAAATGGGTAAGAATTCATATTTCGTGGTAGAATAAAGACAATTTGGAAATTCACATTCGTCGTTCTCAGTTCAATTTGGAATTGTTAGAAGAATTTGTACGGATGCATTTTGATTTGCCACGAGAAATGTGTTGCTAGAATTTAGGGTCTTAAGCTTCGCAAAAGGACACACAGGCCCTTACCAGTCTTTCACCTAGTGACCTTGTTTCTCGATTGAAGGGCATCTGTTTGACAAGACTTTTTGTATTTATTTTCAAGTTGTTACTACAACCTCTTTTACCATGCATCCAAGGCTTAAGTAAATCAACGTCCTTTTTTGACTTGTGGTTAAGGGCCATGCCTTTCCATGTTTTGAGTATCCTTCAACTTTGGAGCCGCAGGTCTACTTTTGGGTGATAGGAAGTAATCTGATTCTGCGTTGCACTTGGACATACAAGTTGTCAGCTCATCTCCGCCATAATTACCTCACTGTGTTCATGATAGCTGCCTTAGAGATAGCAGCGAGAAACCATCATCGATGGTCCACCCAACTCATGCATAAACAAACAATATACCGGTAATCACACAACAACATATCCAGAATCATCACATGCATTTTCAATTATAAGGCATTTCGCCTTTCACACATTTCACATTCAATCATTTGCATATGCAATGCAC
>JANSVB020000454.1:2525055-2535439 GCA_025504935.2 Erythroxylum haughtii
TGAATAATTCACCACAAATTCCTCATTTAATGTCAATTTATACTTCAAAATTTCAAGAAAAGTTCGGGGTCCAACATCAAATCCCGAAAGAAAGTTAAAATATCTTAATCAAACCCAAATTCATACATATATTAATATTCATCTTATTATTCAAAGGAAAGAACAACAAGATGAAAGAAATACATAATAGAATAGGGATCTGGATGCCTCGGGAGGGTAGCAGTCGCGAAGACTTGCTCCTTTCTCCTCTTTCTCTTCTTCTCTTTCTTCTTTCTCTCCCTTTGAGGGTTTTCCAAAAGTGACAGAAAATGAAGCTTCTTAGGGTTTCTTCAACCCTTTTATAGTTTTTCTAATTTAGACAACCTTAGTGCATTTTTTGAGTCTGAAAAGTCCAAAAAATCCCTCAAAAACTCAAATCGGGAAGGTTGTCTGTGTTCTTTGTAGCGCAAGACACAATCGTGGCAAATGATGCTTCTTTCACGATCGTGGCAAATGGCCACGATCGTAGGCCTGGTTGCTCCTTCGAGTTTTCTCTGAATCTCCTTTGTTCTTCTATATTTGCCCTTAAACACCAAAAAATATATCAAGGCATCTCAAAAATATAAAATTGAAGCTAAAAAGTGTTCTTTAACCCTTAAAACACAAATAACTAACTAAATAACTGAAAACTAAACTAAACATGCATTAATAATTTAATTTAACTACTAAACACGTACTAAATGACCCACTAACATATTATATATTTTACGACTATCAGCGAACTTGCCATTTAAATACCTAGGAGTTCCAATACCTCAAAGGAAGCTTTTAGCAGCAGAATATAAACCTTTGATGGAATGTAAGAATGTATTAATGGACAAATAGGTATCTAAGCTACGGAGGGAGACTTCAACTTATTCAATCGATTTAAAGCAACTTATCTACTTGCTAGTTTAATCATCTCTCTTTGCGAAAGAGCAACCTTAAGGAAGTAGACCGAAAGCTAATGTTATTCTTATAGAATGGTTTGAGTCAAGGCAAAAGTAACATAAAAATCAGCTGGAACAAAATTTACAAACTAAAGCACTAGGGTGGGTTGGGATTAAGCTCATCGAGACTGATCAGCAAAGTAAGTTTTGTGAAAAAGTCTGTCGTAGTTATGTAGCAAGAAAGAAGAATCTATAGGTGATGTGAATTCATGCACCTTCATAAAAAATAGTAGCATATGGGTACTAAAACAAAAGCAAGATATGTCAAGTATACTTAAGGAAATTCTAGAAAGGTTGGATGCAAAATATGGTTGTTCATAAGATAGAAAATGGAGAAAACACCCACTTTTTTTATGACAATTGGCACCATGGAAGACCTCTCTTCTAAGTGAAAGAACTTCAACATTTAAGGATGATGGTGAGTGTAGAAACTAAGGTCAGTAGTTTCATAAGAGAGAACCAATGATTTTGGCCATTTCATAACAACAAATTCTCAAGTTTCATCTTCGATCAAACGCCAAATTATTAGCAGAATGATGAGGACAATTCTAGAAATTTTAGTACAAAGAAATGTAAAGCTCTATTGCAGGAAGATCTAAACACAAGAGTTAAATGGGACAAATTGATTTGGGACATAGACATTAAAGTTGTACAGTCCTTCATTCTCTGGTTGTGCATGAACAATGGATTGCTCATAAAAGACAAATTGAAGTTCCAAATTAACACTCTTAATTGTGAACTTTGCAATGTAATGGTGGAGACTTTGGATCACCTAATGATTGAATGCAGATACACTAAGGAGATATGGAGAATAATTCAGGCCAAATTGAGCATAAACTCTCAGGTACACACTTGGATGGACACTGTCAAGCGGTTATGCAGTTTTAAAATGATGAACCAGATGAATTACAAGGCCTTAAAGATAACCTGGGCTGTAATGATATACTGTGTTTGGAAGGAGAGAAATAGCAAAATCTTCAGCAAATGCTTGGAGACATTATATAAGGAAATCATCCACCAATGCAAGATGGGCATGATAGCTAAAGGAGTAGCTACCAACCTATCGACAAATGGAATTATAGTTGAACTACTTTGCTTTCTAAACCACTAGGATCTCTACTTACTAATATAGAAACTTTTGTTTTAGTTCCTTAGTTTTGAGCATCATAGGCTTCCTAATGAACTGTGTTAGAAATTTTATAGGATTTGGAGAAAAAGGTAAAAACAATGACATGTTATCATGTCATTTGAGAATCAATTTGCTCTCTCCAAAAATCTAAATTGTACTTTGAACCACAACGCACAACATTGAGACGAAAATCAATTATGGACATATCAATATTGGCTGGAAGTGTAAAGCACAACGCAATTCCTTTGCGGACGAAGGCATTTGCAGTTCAGAAGTTACGACTGTATACCTTTTAACTCCACTCTGTTCCTTCGCGGATGAAGGCGCTTGTTTCCTGAAAGCAACTGCGATCAAGATAAAACTCCTCTAGTTTGGATCTCCATGTGAAGGAGCAAGTGGCAAGGACCGTGGTTGGCCTTCTACTCTGCTTCCCACTTTCCTTCCCGGTTGGTGATGATACAAGGAAGAGAATTGAAGAGGCAAGAAAAGAGTAGAAATTCACAACTTACAACCCAACACTATAATTATAAGTACTTGATAAAATCCTAGCATCCTTCTTCGAGGACAGATTATCAACAAGCAAAGAGCAGTTCACGTAAACCAAAACTTCTCTCATAGGGAATTGTTTAAGCACCACCGAGATTGGTACGTATACCATAACAAGTAAAGGAACTGTTCCTGAATTTTTGTTCTCCGCCAAAGCCTCTTGAAGACCTGATCCGAACTCGGATTTTCCTTTCAAAATAACATTAATCACACTGACGTTGTTGTGGGGTTGACGATAGTCAGGAAGTTTGCCAGAGCAAAGAATGGAGCCTGAATACAATACAGCAACTGAGCTGTCCTTGCCATAGACAAATGCAATGTGGTCATTTGGATTGTTAGCTCTCACGGAAAGAAGAAATTCTGAATAGAGGCTGAAGTCTTGATGCAAATTGAATTCATTGACCTCGAAATGTTCAACATTATAGACCGGCATTTTGGGCTGCAAGGATGTGAAGAGAAAGATAACAATGCCTGATAGAAGGAGAATTAACATAAACCAGAAACTGAAGCAGCAACATACGCATCTAATGCAACAATGTCCTCCTGAATTATGCCTGCCATGGTACACAGGAACATTACGCCGCTGTGGAGGAGGCTTCAGGTCAGTTGAAGTAGCATAGTTGAGTACGACATAGTTTGGTTGGTAGTGTCCATTTTCCATTGGTGTCTCGACGTCTCGGAGATGGACCTTATGTTGGCCATCGTCCATAAGGGATTTAACAAGATGAACGAGAGGCTCTTCTCCTCCTCGCCCAAAATCTCTGGACGAGTAGGATGAGAGAGATGCAGAGGGAGGGGGGAAGGTTTGTACAATTTGGGTTGGTTGGTTCCATTGGTTATGGATATTGTTGTGAATGTGTGGATTTGGAGGAATATAGAATATTACCCTTCGCTGCTACAGAAATATGCTTTACTATTTTAGACCCAAACCAGTTAAGGTTGTAACTGATATATATTTTGCATTGTCTTTGTTGAAAACATACTTAGATTGTACGCCTGATTTTGGATTTTGTTAATACATATGACCACTAGAAAAGACACTTATATAACAAAATCTAACTATATATAGTTGTTTTGGCAGAATTGTAGTATTTTAGCTAAAAGCATATATCATGGAAATGAACAGGGACTAGACGTGAGTAATCTGTCATCCTGAAATTAGCATCAATAAAGGTAGGATCCTATCACGTCCCTGTTTTGAGGAACTTCTAAAGGCATTCATTCCCCTATACTTCAATCAACTTAGATTCAAGAAACTGAAGCTTTTTTAGAAAATGTAGACTAGATCAGATCTCATTTGAATGGAAAAATACATCCATGTAAAGTAATATGCTACTAGGTTTGTGTTGGACTCCAATTACAATTCCCAAAACGTCAATCAAGAATAATCAACAAGCCTCAAGATATTCAAATTCAGAAATTAAACAACCAAATAATAATATATATAACGGATAAATAAATTGAACACCGAATATATGTGGAAAACCTTCCAGTATAAAATAAAAAATCATTGGCCAAATCAACAAGCCAATCCACTAATTTAAATAAGAACTTACAAGAGTTTAAAGGTCCCTCCCAAACTATTGACCCTCGCTCAGAACCAAACCACGAAACAACTACAATTTATCCCACCTAATATCAGTTTTGAGTTCAAGTTGATATCTTAAAAGAATCACACCCAATCTAATCTTGAAAAAAGACAACTTGTTGTAAAAACAACCAATTATAGAATGAGCAAGACTTCTTAACTCACTTGCACTCTCAGTCTCTTTCTTTTTCCTTTTTGGTATTCTTTTCACTCACAAGGATAAATTTCATCATGTCCCCATTTGTACTAAAAAATTTGGGTTATATAATTGGACGCAGTCACTTATACCATGGTGTGTTGGTAACTTTGTCCCAACCATATATTAAGGAATTGTAAATATACATGATAGGGTTAAGTTGCGTACTACTAGACTTGCCTAGATCCCGTACTTTAGCGGGATTTATACTCGATGTTGTTGTATAACATACATGGTCTCAATAAGTCACAAGGTCCACTTACATGATCGTTTATACCTAGGACATGGGCATGAACGTCTTCGACTCTTACCATCCATGCATACACATTTGCTGTTACTTACACGGTAGTTCACACATGATTGTGCTTGGTAGGGACACGAGCATATCTAATCTTACACGACTGTTTAAGTTATCATCTATCTTGTACACGTTCACCGCTCTTACATGGCCTTTACACATGATCGTGTAAGTCAAGGATAAAGGTGTGTTGTGCTCTACACGATTGTCTCTCAATAATAGCTTCAAATCAACGGTTATCTATCTTGACTTTACTCCTTCATCAGTTCAATGATATCGTTTATAATATCTAAGATCACTGAAACTCACTTTTGTCTTTGAACAGGGCTAGACACTCCACAATTTAATCATAAGTAGGGCAGTTCTAGCACAAAGAGTAGGAAATTAAAGCTTCATTCCAACACTATAACAGTGACAAGTAGACATATATGCCCCAAAATATACAAAAAAACCGCAGTCAGGGGCTGGCTTTTCTTGATTCAAGAACATTGCAATCAGGTAAAATCACTAATAGCATGAGTTTTAGTCATTCATTAGACTAGTCAGAATACAGATTCATATCAAGACCTCCAACTTGGCCTCCTCCTTTCAGACTTTAGTATGGTGATGCTGATTAATAATCAGCCAGCTGTTCACGTTTCTTAGGAGCTAGTGATTAGCGTAATAGCAAAACCAGGATTTTGCAGTCATTGGGTCTCAGCAACACTTGGCAGGTCGCATAGGAGAGGACACATGAATTGCAGGTCTAGCATTGCAGGACCTGAAAGCACCAAATCGCATGAAGGACACAAGTGAAAGCACAACTGTCCTTACCTTTACCACCACCTTCTTTAGTTTCGACGACTTCGACCGCTTTAATTTGCTTCCCGATGATAACCTGTAGGATTTGAGGAAAAGCTGCCTTTGTTTAGCTCTAGCTCGTCTACGACTCAAAGATGTGAGCAGGGCCTGAGGCTCAATTCTCGACTTGGAAAACATTTTGCGGCTGGGACTTTCCAAGCTGAACAATCCATCATGTCGTGGGTGAAGGGGCTCATAGCCATTGAGACGACGGCTATAAGTTGAGGTGGTGCTACGGACCAGAGAGTTCATCACAGCATAAACAAGGAGTGGAAAGTTGCAAAGTTTTCTGCTTTACTTAATGAATAATTTCAATGGGGTTGGTAGGTCATGACCAGCGAGGATATTTGTAAACTTGTGAAAGACAATCCTAAATTCTGCCTATTAATTATAGGGTTTTGGTAAAGAAAAATATGTTTGCACAAATTAGACCTTGTAAATGATTTCCACACCGTAACAGGATGGTGATTATAGTACATTGAAATTTTTTTTAATGGGATTTTGAATAGATAAAAGAAAATGAGTCACTGTCTGTCGTATTGGTTTTGTGGAATGAATAATGAGATGTGAATGTTATTTTAAATCTAGTCTCCAATGCAACCGGCGATCCAAAATGGCGGCCAGCTGAATAAATCAACCTTGAGGCCTGTTTCAATGTTTTCGGTTTGATTTGAATTGATTATTCAAATATCTCATTACCACGTTTTTCTTTTTTGGCGGCCGCAGGTCACCCCCTTCTACTTCAATGATTAGTAGATTTACCTAAATCTACGGTTGCGCATCAAGAGCTTTCCTTTTAGGGATAGCATCCGTGAGATTAGATTAAACTATTTTTAATGGGTTGGGTTGATTTGATTTATCGGTCAATTCAAATTTTAATTTTTTGATATTATTTTATTTAAAAGGGTTAACCTTTATAATAATCCAAGCCTAAATTTAATTAAAAAATTATTTACATTTTAAATTTTTTAAAAATTAATTAGCCCATTGTCATCTTTATTTGTTTTCCGTTTTTTCTTCCCAACTACTCCTACTAGATGTCATTTTTATATACCGCTCGATTGTAAGGGTTTTAGTTTTACAATTTTAACTTATTAATAGTATCCTAAGTATTTAATTAGAGTTTGAATATAAGGGTCAGACTCTCTCTCTCCCTCTCTCTCTATATATAGATATATATATATCGTTGAATATCTTTTACTCTCATATTTATGCACTTATCATCATTTATATATATAATATTTTTCAATCTTATTCTGTTAATTATCATTATAAAGTAAGCAAATCTAATTACATATGCTTTGTATGCATACCAAGTTTGTAATGAAATATAACGGTAAGTATATATATATTTTTACACTACTTGTAAACCAACACCAGGGCTTTTAAAATATTTACAACTGTTTGACTTCGTGATCTCCAGCTCCAAACTCATCACAATGTTGAGCCCATTAGTCAAGTGAACTTCCCACGATTGTTCTTTTGTTTAAGCCTCCAAAGGTTTCTAGAAGATGTAAATGAATTCAAAATAGGTATTTAATATGAATTTATGTATATAAGACATTTTACATTTCCATAGCATGGAAAAAATGATATAAATAAGCTCCGATAGACTTTAGTAATTTGGAAACTGAAGAAAATAAAACATCTCATTCTTTAATTGTCTACGTTAATGTTTAATTATAAAAGCGATTTACTTATAACATTGCTAAACGAAAATACCAAAAAACACAACATTTTGTATGTAACAAGTAATGTTGCATTTTCGTTCCCACTACCTACCTAGTTTCGCTGGCTGTTGTCTTAGCTTATAGTTTTATCTCCAGCTCTCTAGATCAAAGGACTTAGGTCTTTACTTACTACATTTTGTAAAATTAACCACAGCAACACATGCATCTAATCCAATATATCACGCAAAGATACATGCATATAAACCGTATATATAAACAACAGTAGCATAACTGAAACCGAAAACAAATACCTCCAGCCATTGCTCCATCATGATCCTGAAATCTCTTTGTGTTTGAATCTTCTAGTCTCTTCCTTTAGCACGATCGATGTTGTACTGCTTGTGTTAGGTGAGGATAGGGATCCAAAACCAACATTTTTATATCCGTTTCCATACCTCTGCTCATCACAGAAGAGGAAGGTCGAGAATATGGGCGACAACATGGGCGTGTGTTAAGGGTTAAAGCATTAAATGGACCATATATAAACAGTAGAACGGTTAGGTAAATCTTAAAAATCTTACATTCTTCCACTCGATCCATTTAACCCAACACCGCACATATCAAGAAATCAAATATATGAATCATGGCGATAGGTCCTCTTATAGTGAGTATTATCTTCTATGTATTACATATATAAAATTTCTCATTACTAACACATAAACTTAATGAATAAAACATATGCTTATTCTACGTCCAAAATAAATAACATTTCTCAAAACCAATCAAAATGTGTGCACAAAATATATGAGAAAAGATCAAACTGAATAAGAGTTCCATTGAATCAACAAATGTACAACAAAATCACATTATGGAACTAGGTCTCATTTGCAATACGTGATCCTTAAACTGCTTAGGTGACATACTTTTAGTTAAAAAATCCGCAACCATCAAATCAATGCTAATGTGCTCTATGACAACTTTTCTTTCCTTAATCCTAACATTCCAACAGCATATGTAATGTCAGGTCGGATTCAGACCTGAGCATACATAAGGCTTTCGACAGCTAAAGCATATGGAATGTTCTTCATGTGTTCCCACTCAAAGTCATTCTTCGAGCATTGATTCAAACTGAATCTATCACCCTTGACTATGGGTGCTACATTTGGTGCATAATCTTTCATCCAAAATCTCTCTAAAACTTTGTTGATATAGGTCTCTTAAGATAAACCCAAAATACCTCGAGATCTTTCTCTATAGATCTTGATGTCAATGACATAAGATGCCTCACCCATATCTTTCATATCAAAATTATTTGAGAGAAATTGTTTCACCTCATATAACAGGCCCTTATCATTAGACGCAAGTAAAATGTCATCCACGTATAATACAAGAAAACAAGTCTTACTTCCACTAACCTTCTGGTATAAACACTGATCCATTATATTCTCTTCAAAACTGAATGAAGTGATAACCTCATGAAATTTTAAATACCACTATCGGGAGGCTTGTTTTAATCCATATATGGATTTATTAAGCTTGTAGACTAAATGCTTATCATCACTAAAGGAGAATACTTTAGATTGTTTCATGTAAACCTCTTCCTCTAGTTCACCATTGAGGAACGTCGTTTTCACATTCATTTGATGTAACTCAAAATCAAAATAAACTACCAATGTCATGATTACACGAAGAGAATCTTTCTTAGATATAGGAGAAAATATCTTCGTGTAGTTGATTCCTTCCCTATGAGTAAACCTTTTGGTAGCAAGTCTTACTTTATGTCTCTCAATGTTGCCTCGTCAGTCTTTCTTTGTCTTAAATACCCATCTACATCCAATGATTTTCACACCATTTGGCAACTCAATGAGATCCCATACTTGATTAGATGCTATAGAATCCATCTCATCCTTCATAGCATTGTACGACAAGTTCGATTTCATAGAACCCATGGCTTGCGAAAACGTTTCAAGTTCATTTTTGGCTCTAACGTTGTAATCTGACTCTTGTAGATGCACTATATAATCACTAGAAATTGCTGGCCTTCTAACCCTAGTGGATCTTCTCAATGTTGTATTATTATCCTCACGAGGAACTTGTTGCTCAACTGGTTGCTCAACAATTTATAATTATTCCTCATTTACAACTTGATCTACTGGATTAATATTAACAACTTGTGAAACTTCAGTAACTGGTTGTCCCACACTCATTTGAATTTGAAGGGTATAAATGACAATCAATCTATCACTTGAACCAGAGGGTTGAGCTTCATAATGGCCCCTTTCAAAAACTATGTCTGAAAAATGACCACTCCCACTGATCAAGTAATTCTCAAGAAATTTTGCATTTTTTGATTCCACAATTCTAGTGCTGTGAGATAGACAATAAAATATATACTCCTTAGACCTTTCAGTATCTCCAATGAAATACCCACTAATGGTCCTTGAGTCTAGCTTCTTCTCCTGTGGGTTATAAATTCTCACTTTAGACGGACATCTCCAAACGTATATATGCCTCAGACTCGGTTTTCAACCCTTAAATAACTCAAAAGATATCTTTGATACAGCCTTTGTTGGAACCCGGTTTAATATATACATAGTCGTCTTCAGAGCTTCAGTCCACAGGAATTGAGGAAGTTTTACATTACTCTTCATACTTCTCACCATGCCCATTAAGATTCGGTTTCTTCTTTCTGTCATACCATTCTGATCTAGAGAACCAGGCATGGTGTACTGGGCAACAATTCTACGTTTCTAAAAATACTTCGCAAAAGGACCAAGTGTTTGTTTACTTTCAATGTATCTATCATAGTACTCTCCACTTCTATCTGACCTCACGATTTTAATCAGCTTTCCACATTGATTCTCCACTTCAGCCTTAAATATTTTAAAGGCGTCTAAAGCTTCATCCTTAGAACGAAGTAAGTAGAGATACATATATCGTGAATAGTCATCTATGAAGGTGATAAAGTATTTTGGACTATTTGCGTCCATATCTGGATAACAAATATCTATATGTATGATTTCTAACAGGTTTGTACTCCTCTTGGTGTAACACCCAAATACCCCCTGGGAGAATACATGGATGCCACCCAAGACAGAACAGACAAAACCAAACATCACACTGATATTTATTTTATTTAGTAACGCAAA
>JANSVB020000454.1:2562760-2579414 GCA_025504935.2 Erythroxylum haughtii
TGTTACAAGACATTTCAAGTTGAAGAGCTTGAGAAAATGGAAAAGACATAGCTTTGATTTTATGTAAGCTTGAACTAGTATTCCCCCCATCCATTTTTGATGTATGGTGCATTTGGCAATTCACTTACCATATAAAGCAAAAATGTATGGCCTAGTTCAATTTCGATGGACGTTCCCCATTGAAAGGTAATTTATATTAACTTCTAATTTTTTTAAAAAGTTATTGGTTAGTAACAATTGTTAATTTTATACATTTTGTTTAGGTTTTTATGCTCTCTTAAGCGTTATGTGCATAACAGAGCTTGACTTGAAGGATTTATTGCAGAGGCTTATATAGCAAATAAATGCTTGACATTTTATTCGATGTACTTAAATGACATCGAGACAAGATTTAATAGATAAGAACGTAACATTGATTTTGATCAAAATTATGGCTTGTCAGTTTTCTCCCAAAAAGTTACGCCATTTGGTGTTGAAAAACAAGTGAAGGTAAAGAATTCGAAATTGCCCATTGATATACTTTGACAATTGTGAGGAAATCGATAAATATATGGAGTATGTATATTATATTTCATTCAAATTTTCATATTTAAAATTTGTGATTCAATCTATATTTCCTAATCTCTACTTATTTTTTTAAATAGAGAGCACAAAGATTCAATTCAAAGCAAATGGATTGTTAATGTTGAAGAAAGATATAAGATTAAGTTCCTATCACGGTTTAGGACTCGAGTACGTTATATATTGATGAAATATTATGAACTTATGACAATTTGTATCTTTGATTAACTTCTAATTATATTTTTTTCCTACGGATGATATGGTTACATAATTGTAACATGCAAGAGTTGACAAAAACATTATATTCTTTGGGTGACAAAAACATTATATTCTTTGGCTTGTGAGCCTCATATATGTGAGAAAAAATATATAGGTTGCGTTGTTCATAGAGTTAGATTTCACATACAAGATCGAGACAGTCGACTTAGAAGCCAAAATTGTGGGGTTGTTATTGAGGAATGTCATGACGATGATTTTATTGACTTTTACAGTATCATCTATGATATAATAGAATTGTATTACATTAAGGATAAAAAAGTTATTCTATTTAAGTGCAAATGGTTTAACGTTCTATTTAAGTGCAAATGGTTTAATCTTGGTGACATAAAAGTTAATGGAAATATTACTAGCATCAATCTTAGTGAGACATGATATGATAATGACCCTTTTGTCCTTGCAAGTCAAGTGAAGCAAGTATTCTACCTTAACGATACTATCTTAGGCAGAAATTGGAAGGTTGTTTAAAATTTTCAACACCAAAAATCTCTTAAAATTTTATGAGATGGATAATTGTCTAATAAGTGAGGATAGTGATGAAGTATATCAAGAGATTGAATCGAAGTTTAATAATGAAGCCATTCAAAAAGAAGATACAGATATATTATCATTCCATAGGAGAGATGTTGATCCCAATATAGTACAAGTGGATGAAGTATAAGCCAATCTTATTATAGAAAGAGATGAAGACTACATTGAGGATGAATTATATGATAATGATGATACTTTGGCTAAATATAATAGTGATGAAGTATCGAATCATAATGTAATTAATGATGATAATTTTCAAAATCTTGATTATGATGATTGAAGATAATAAAAATGTTGCTTATATTGTTTGAAATGTATTGTTGATGTTTAAGTTATGTTAATGTGTATTATTGATATTTTACGTAAGTTAATGTGGAGTTGATGATGTTTAATGCATATTGTTGATGTTTTCTTAATATCTGCACATATTAGTAATGCTAAAATAAGCAAACATGAAATACCCTTTTAACACAAACACGCCTATACCATTTGACCTCATTTCATTTAGTCAATAATAAAATAACTGAAACAAACTATGTTGATGTTTACGATATGTTTATATGAATTGTTGATTTTGACTTAGTTTATGTGAAATGTTGAGGTTTAAGTTATGTTAATGAAGAATGTTAGTGTTTGAGTTATGTTAATATGGAATGTTGATGTTTAAGTTATGTTTAGTATATTGTTGATGTTTTAGTTATGTTATTGTGTATTGTTGATATTTGAGTTACGTTAATGCGGAATGTTCATGTTTGAATGATGTTTTTACGAAATATTGATGTTTGACTTATACTTATGCAGATCGTTGATGTTTAAGTTATGTTTATGCATATTGTTGACGTTTGGCTAATGTTTATGCGTAATGTTGATTTTTGAGTTATAGATATTCTTGATAATGACACCTAGTAGAAACAAGGGAAAGAAGGTGGCAACTAGCGAAATTGTTCCTCTTGTATAACAACCAGATCAATTTGACCTTATCTAACAGCAACAACAAAACTTCATCCACCAATGAATCCAGTCAGCAACAGCCGCTATCTACCTCAACTAGTGTTAAAGGATCTTCAAGTTTCTTAATCTTTACCGCCTATTATTAGACTTATGCTTAAATATATATTTACATATTTAATGTGTTTTTTCTTATCCTTATGTTTTATATTGTGAGGTACTAATACCTACATCAGAAAAAGAGGCGGAGGTATCACTAACGGTTCTAAGTTGCAACGAATGAATGTTGCAATGAACAACAAGTTGTCAATACATATTGACACTGTGCATGGTCGTCCTGTTTAAAAGATCCAATTAGAAAAATTGTCCAGTGAATTAGGGGTTATTGCCAGGACTATATTGCCTTGCCTTTAGCATGCCAAGTAATTGAGGGAAGATAACTTGCTACAAAATACTCTGGACAAACTTTCGGTAAAATTTTAATTTATTTAATTATATGAATTTTTTTACTTATTTAAAGACTAACTTCACTTTTACTTGTTGTTCATAGATAAAGCTCAATATGTCGATATCGACAATCCTGAAGTTTTAAGCTGTGTGACTTCATTGTTGAAACAAAGGGCCAAGTATCATCGTTATTGACTACATACATACTATAAATATTTTTCTTATGATGAGGAGGCAAGGAGACATGTTCCTAAACGAATGTCTCCAAACAATTGGAGTCAAATGTGAGATTATTGGGCCTCTACCAACATTAAGGTTTGAATTCTTTCTCTTCACATATAGCTTCCATTAACCTTGTTACACAATTTAATGACTATTTCTTTTCTTTATTTAGGAAAAGTGTGAGAAAGCCAAAGTTAATAGAGGAAAAATAAAAACTCTTCATAACTAAGGCTCCAAATCATTTGTTGTCATACGAAAAGAATATGTAAGTTCTTTATTGATAAGTTATAATTATATTAGTAAATACAATATTATTTGTTGTGCTTTCAATTAATTTTTTCATAAAATAGAGTAAGAATGAACTATATGGATATGGGTGTGATAGGATCACAATATACAAACTCACGTACTATAAGGAACGTCAAGGGTGGATATCAAAAGAAGTGCAAAATAACTATGTAAGTATAAAAATTTGACTAGATTTTAAGTTTCTTTATTTATGTAGTACTAAATAATAATATTTGAATTCAATATTGATTTTGTTTTTCTAATTTTAGAATAAGATGTAGAAGTTATTGCAATTATCGTTGTTTGACAAAAATGAGCCAAAAATGGATGACATTTTAACAACGTGCTTGGTACTTGGTATAAGATCTAACTATGTCAAAGGTCTTAGGTTTGACCCTAATTCAACTACTTCATCCTTATCAAAACCAGCATATGTTGCTCATCTTCAAGAGGAGAACTAATCATTTAAGGCTAAATTATAATGTAATGAAGAAAAGTTAGAACATAATGAAAAAAAGTTAGATTGCATTGAGTAAAAGTCGGCCAAGCTTGAAAAGATTGTTAAGTAAATAATTGGCTCAAATTATGTAAGTAATAGTGATGATAAAGAAAAGCCTTAGTTTGTATATAAGTATTTTGTTAACATTTTTTATTAAAATTTAATGATATTTTATTTTTTATATAAAATGTTCCAGTTTCTAATCATTTTTTATTATATTTTTATTTAATAAATTATAAAACAAAAAATATAAATATTACAAACAATAACATGGATTAAAAATGTTATCAATATTATAATTAACATGATAAAATTTTTAATAATAATGTTTATTAAAAAGTTAAAAATGTAGCTAAAAGATTTGGCTACGTTTTTAATTGGCTACGTTTTTAAAGCGTAGCCGAATCTTTTTAGTAATGTTTCTAAAAACTTTTTCAATATCTTTTAGCTACATTTTAAAAAATGTAGCTAAAAAGCATTTGCTATGAATATTTAATCATCTATAATAATTTTGGAATTTGATTCAAGATTTGTCGTTAAATACTATTACCTACGTTTATAGTAACATAGCTAATAACATTTAGCTATGAAATCAAAGCGTACCAAAATAGCATTGGCGATGATTTGGTTTATCCTCGCCTATATCTTTTTGCTACATATTCTTCTCTTAGTTAGTATAATTTGCAACGATTTAGTAAAAATGTTGCCTATAATATTTTTCTATTAGGATTTTGTGTTGATTTGGGTGACTAATTGATATTGTCGTAAACTATTATCAGCGATGAATTTAGGTCTTTTAACAATGAAATTTTCATTCCTAAATGTCCCTTCTGTTGTAGTGAGTGGTTAAGCGTGCAACCAACAATGTCAAATCATTTGAGAATTGGTGTCTTTGGAATTCCTAGTGATAGTATAAATAATAGTGATTGATAGAGGAGATTAGGATTGAATTCTGGTGAGTTCATAATGTAAAAATTGATCAGTGAATGACCATCTATTTAGTCGGATCATAGAGGGGTTAAAAGAGAAAATAATTTTACCATTAATATGTGTATCATATTTACTCAGCACAATTTTTTAAAGAAGAAAACACATTTTTAGAGCTAGCCCCTTTCTATTTTGATTTTCAAAAAACAAAAAAAATTGTCTTTATAATGCAAAAGTAGATCCTTAATGGCCAATTGTTTATTGTAGTTGTTCAAGTCTCTCATATTCCAAATTAGTACTTCTATTAAGAAGAGGTTTTACTTGATTTTTTCTTTTTGGACTTCCTACCTAGTTTGGTTAAGCTACTTCTAGGTTTTATAGGTGTGGAGGTGCACTCCTTCTCTAGATTCTTCAAAACAAGAGAGGATGTTACTTATATGAGTTCCAAGTTTTGCTCCAATTAAGGAGATTATGAGGTGTTTAGATCAAGAACTAAGTCTTATATCCATGAGCAATTATAGTAATAGAAGCTATATTTGTTTCCTTTTCTTAACTATGTCCTTACCCATCATCTTCATTCCCAGAGATTGTCAAACTCTCCACTAATATGATTGGGATCTAGATATTATGTAAAGTTGTTATTCACTTTTCTAAGCTGTTGTTTTATGGATCAGTTACCTTAGTATTGATTTCCTGTATCAACTGGGCCATAGTTTATGCATTTTTGGCTTCCTTATTTTTAGGGATCTGAGCTTATATTTACTCCTTTATAGGCTTCCACATATAGGTGATTTTAATGGAGTCTTTAACAAGTATTCCTATCTCATTTAGCTTTATAATTTTGTTGAATTAAATTCGAAGATACAGAAATCATCTTCACTAACCATGGAGTTCTCCAAGATCCTCCTAATTAGTAGGAGCTATGTAACATAGGTTACCAAAGCTATCAGGATCAACTACAACTTAACTATAAGAAATCTGTGCATTTCCTTTAAAACAAGCATTTCCTTTCTTTAGAGAATAGGTTCATGAGTAGGAGTGAAGCCTAGGAGGTTGAGAATGGAGGTGGGTTGAGGGTTTCAGGCTAGTTGGTGACAGGGGATTTGCAGTCTCCATACCATTGATGTTAAAAAATCTCTAAGGAAGATAAGGTGGGAGAAAAGAATGTTGGTGGATGACAAGAAAGGGAAAGAAAGTGAACCAATTAAGGTGATTTTTTAACCGAGTTTAGTGAGAGGGAAGAGATACTTTCACTAAATATTGATGCCCAAAACTTTTTTTCCTGAAGTCACTTTGCTAGTAATTGGAATAGTTTAGTTTAATTTAAAATTGGTTAAAATAATCATTTGGTTAATTATTGATTAGTTAATAGTAGGAGGGTTAGACTTACTTTACTTTATCCTCGAGAGATAGAAACTATACTTTATCCTTGCGAGATCAAAACCCTACTTATTTCTCTTAACATTTGTCCCTTATTGAAAAATTACAACATTGCATATGTGATTGTTCCTTTTGTCAAAGATCAAGTTTTATGGTAGAAGAAGCCATCCAATCAATCCGACTTAGGATCTTTAAAGGGGTGAAGTGAGAGCATGGCTCTTTTAACATCAGATTCATTGAAAGGTTGAATTAGAAAATCAACATCTTAAGGAGATAAATTTACCAATGACAAACTTTAAGATGGACAAAGAAGAAAAGACATCAATTTTTAAGCCTATTGTACCTGAGAAGAACAAAAATACTTGTTGATGAATCTTATCCCTGAAAAACAACCCAGCTCCATCCTTGATCTTGTAAGGAAACAATTGTGTCCACATTTTACTTAGACAATAGAGTTATGCGAAAATACCATGTATTCTTGTCACCATCTTGCAACCAAAGTATCCTAGATATTTGTTTGATTAGAGAATGGTTTATATTTAGTGCTTCAATGTATTTAGACAAGGCCATTTTTCATGATCTTGTAGTTTTATGTTGTTAGGGAGGTTGTTGGAAAATCTTTTTCTATTCAAGGCTTTAAGTTCTATTTTACCCTAGTAAAAAGTTGGATGTGTAACTAAAATATGATATTTGTCTAAACTTCAAACTTAATTTCAAGATTGAACCAATTTAATAGAATAATCAACTTTAGGTGTTTAATATATATATATAAGTTTTTACAAATAATGAAATCAGAAAGAAATCTGAAAATTTAGTCTGAATTTTTGAAAGGAAATCACGATAAAAGATCAGAAAGGACGATGAAACCAGACAGACATGGTAATATCGTTTCTTTTAGGCTGGGATTGAAGCCACGCTCCCACCAATCGAACATTATTACATGCATACTGTATGTAAGTAAAATACTAAAACAGAAAGAGACGTTAAATACTAGGAAAGAAGCGAAACTGAGAACGTAATAACCAAATAGGCAAAATGCGCGCGTGGACATAACAAAAAGTTGTTTCGGCCTGCCATTATTTGCTCCACCATCTTAAACCAACAGGGACTGCTGCCCCAACTCTCTCTCCTTTCTTCGCTGCTGTATGTAATTAATGCACACGCCACCCTGTGCACGTCTTCTTTTCTCCTCCGGTCATATATACTATTTATTCAACTCAACATCCACTCTCTCTTCCCGTCTCTGGGTTCTGATCCTTCAAGTGTTTTCAACAGCTTTTAAACGAAGGTAAAATCTTGTCTTTTAGCCGTTTTGGTTTTCCAAATGGATCCTTTCATTGAGTTTAGCATGCCCTCCACCACCTACTTTCTAGCTGTTGCTTAATTACTTTTCCAAGATCACTGTCTGCCTCTTTGTTTGAACAAAAGTGTGACCAACTCTTTCAAGTATACCTTCTCCGGTTGGCTGAAGTTCTTATAGTACTTCCTCTCTCTATTTTCCTTTTTCTTGTGGAACTGATGAGAAATGGAAGGAAAATGCAAAGTTGTGGCGTTGTTATTCCTAAAGATAGAAACTTTAGTTGTGTTTGCACACTGGGTGGTTGAAGGGGCTCAGTTGCTTGATTGATATATTTCCTTTCTTTCTTTTCTTTTAATGTTATTTGATCTTTTCTTCGTTTCAAGTTCTTCAACAACGTGCATTTTACTGGTTGATCTTAATAATTTGCCCTTTTGAACTTCATGTTTCGGGTTGTGAAGAAGGTAGCATTGTTTTACTTGGGCACTTCTTTTTCTGCGTTTTCTTCTTCTATCGTCCTACTAATGATAATTACGAAATAGTTATTTGACGTTTTTGTGCTTTTAAGTACATATTTGATTCTTTTTTGACAAAATCATACCTTTCTTTCGTCCTTTTCTGCTTTTCTGTTTCCGCTTTATCTCTTCTCGGTTTTTGCTCTAGTGGGAATTCAAAGTTTGTCAAATTTCTGTCTTTCGGTCTCCCTCTCTCTCCCTTTCTCCCTCTGGAGTTACTTTTCTTTTCTGGAGGATATCAAATGTGAGTTTCTTTTCGTGGGTCACCTTCACAAGCCCTCAAGTTTGAAATTTGTGATTTCTTTTCTTGCGATATTTTAACAAATTGTTAGAAGGACTTTTGAGTTCGATGCTGCTATCCTTCTTAAGAACTCTTTTATTTTCATCCTTTGTTTTGTTCTCTGTTATATGCTTAACCATTAAAGGTAAGAATTGAAGAATATCTCTTTCCTTTTTGGCTCTTTTCACCCTGCGATGAATGTTAATTCTATGAGCTAGTTATTATGAGCCATGGATGTCTAATTTATTGTCTGGAAAACAGGACAGGTTCTTGTTTTCTTTCTTGATTCTGATTTTCCTGGTTATTCTGTCTTCTATGGACTTTGATATTAAATTGGTTGAAACTCTCCTTCAACCGTGTCTAGGTAATGTGAATCCTCATGAAGGACAAGGGATTAGGACAGGGTTTTAGGTATATTTTATTCAGAGGTCACTTGAAATAGTTTTAATTTGTGCTTGGCTGGATTTCTTGGGAGTTCTTTATATTAGCGGATTGTTCTGGATTCTAGAAATGTTTTGTAAACAATTTAATTAATTGATCTCTTCTTGTGTGATTTCATTGTCTGCTTACGTAACTGCCACTAGAGTTTATTTGAATAAGTTTAAAAAAGATCCCAGTTTTCTATATTGAGGTCTAAATGAGCTGTTGTTGCATGTGTGGGAATCTTTGATGTTTCAGATAGTCTTCTATCTGTTGACTTTTCTGGCAAATTACAGACTTTCATGTCAGATCTGTCCTTTCTAAGGGTTGAAACTTGTCCATTAACTGCAAAGTAGATGTCTTCTTCTTTCTGGATTTGATCAAATGGGGAGCTGTATCTCGACCAGCAGTCAGAGTACTAGTAGTAGCAGGAGCAATGGAGAGCCAATTCCTCCCTGTTGCTTGGATGTGGGATTTTGTGGGCAAAAAAGAACCAAGAGAACATTCTCTGACCATGTAGTCGCGCTTCAGCACTTACCTTCCATACCCAACAGGATTTTCAGTAACGGAAAGAGTAGAACTTCATGTATATTCACACAACAGGGTCGTAAGGGCATAAACCAGGATGCCATGGTTGTGTGGGAAGTAAGTTTGATTGTTTAGATTCTCAATAGCTTTTAATGCTTGTGGGTTTCTTTCTTGTTTGTGAGACTTCGAATCTTTGTAGGATTTCCTGTCAGATGATGTCACATTTTGTGGAGTCTTTGATGGTCATGGACCACAAGGTCATCTTGTTGCCCGCAAGGTGAGAGATGCTCTACCTGTAAAGTTATTGTCATTTCTGCACTCCTATCAGTCTAGGCAAGATGGATTTGATCAAGCCTGTTTTAAGACGAATTCAAAGAAACCAGATGGTGCATATTCTGATAAGGATGGCTCCACTGAGGACAAATTGGGTTCCTTATGGAGAGAAGCATTCCTGAAATCATATAAGGTGATGGACAAACAGTTAAGATCTCATCCTAATTTGGACTGTTTCTGTAGTGGTAGCACTGCTGTCACAATAGTAAAACAGGTAATTCAGGATTCCCTGCCAGTTCTCTAAATATTTAGTTCATTTAGCACGTCTTACAGTTTGTGGTTATTTGTGATTAAAGGGCTCCAACCTTTTTATGGGAAACATTGGTGATTCTCGTGCAATCTTAGGATCTAAAGACAACAATGATTCAATGGTGGCAGTCCAGTTGACTGTTGATTTGAAACCAGATCTGCCAAGTATGTTATATACTGTTTCAATTTATCATTTCTCTTGCAGGTTTGTTTTTTTATACAAATGAGACAGTTGATATAAAGTCAAGTTATTACAGGGGAAGCTGAAAGAATTAAGCGCTGTAAAGGAAGGGTCTTTGCAATGCAAGATGAGCCTGAAGTGCAAAGAGTTTGGCTGCCTTTTGATGATGCTCCTGGCCTAGCAATGGCTAGGGCATTTGGTGACTTTTGTTTGAAGGACTATGGTGTAATCTCAATGCCTGAATTTTCTCATCGCATACTTACAGAGAGAGATCAATTTATTGTTCTTGCATCGGATGGGGTATTATTTTCTTTTCTTATTTTTCGTATTACTTTTCTAATTTGAGATGACATTGATAATTGTCTGTCTAATTCTCTAAAAAGCAGCACTTATAACTTCTATATGGATGGCTCTGAACTGCTTCCCACAATATCTCAACTGAGAAATTATAGTGTTGAAAGTCAGGGGATCGGAAATGTTGCTACTTGCATTTGTGAGCCACAGGGTGATGGATTAGACTCTGTGCCTGGCTTGCGGTGTGGCAATGTGATCACTGGACAAGAGTACTATATTGTTGAACTTTTAGATTTCTTGTCAACATGATAAACTTGGGCCAGTTGGCACTTGATGATAGATTCCGACAGTACAATTAGGTGGCACATAGTCCTTGGTATAAACTTTTGGTTTAGGATTCTAATAATAAATGCAAGTGTCATTCTACATATTCACGTAGGAACTCAAAGTAGTTTGATAGTTAACTGGACAAGAGTAATATGTTGTTGAACTGTTAGATTTCTTGACAACATGATAAACTTGGGCCAGTTGGCACTTGATGATAGATTCAGGCAATACAATTAGGTGGCACATAGTCCTTGGTACAAACTTTTTGTTTAGGATTTAATAATAAATGCAAGTGTCATTCTACATATTCACGTAGGAACTTAAAGTAGTTTATATTGAAGTCTAAAACATCTGCAATGTTTTAAGATGTTGCAAATGCGTGAGCATTGACATGAGCTGTATTCTGTGAAGCAAAATAAGTGTTTAGTTTGAGTTTCTACTAAATTCTAAAGATGGATGTGACTGAGAAGTGGGACAATAGAGATTCTTTGGTACTTTCAATGACTTGATGATGCCCAATATGGTTTCTGTTTTCCGCGACATTTACTATTGTTGGTGATGAATATTAGTTGATATGTTATTCTTTGGGTATCTCATCTGGGAAGCTCGTTGGAATGGTCTGACCCAGTATTGGGATTTTCATGGTAAAACTAAAGCTACTCCTTGTTCTAACGAAGCAGATCCTTGTTTAATTCTCATATCAGGATGAATGTGGAATACCAGATCAAATTTGTGTTCAATTTTCCTAGTTTCTTTACCTTTACATAGGAGGTCTTGATTACTAGCTTTAAATTGGGTATTCTAACGTGGGATGATGTCCAAAGCGATAAATAAAAGTTTTTTCTTCAGGCTTCCAAAATCTGGAAATTTTATGACTGACATCAACATATAGAAATTCATGAAAAAGTATGACGTTGAGTTGCCATTAGCTTTACTAACTTAATTGCTTCATTGGGTTACAGCTTTGCAAACCGCAACTGCTCTTCTCTTGAAGTGTGGTTTACTAGGTAGTCCTAGCATTTGACCCCAGTGCACTAAAATATTGACGAGTCAATATTGCCACAGGTTTGGGATGTTTTGAGCAATGAAGAGGTGGTTGAAATTGTTTCATCAGCTCCAACACGATCATCAGCCGCTAGAATCCTGGTGGATTCAGCAGCTCGTGAATGGAAGCTAAAATACCCAACTTCAAAGATGGATGATTGTGCAGTAGTTTGCTTATTTTTAGATGGAAAGATGGATTCAGAGTCTGATTACGAGGAACAATGCTTCTCTTCTGTTACTCATCAGAGCAATCATTCTGGTAATGTGGTTGAATCAGATGATGGTCAGAAGTCAGAGCCGTGCTTGCAAAGAAATTTTACGGTCAGATCTTCAGAAGAGAATGATAGCCATGGAAGGGTAGCAGTTGAAGCTAAAGACGGTAGCCAAACAGTGGCCGCTGAAGATCAGAGTTGGTCAGGTTTAGAAGGCGTGACCCGAGTTAACTCACTTGTTCAACTTCCCAGATTTTCCGCAGAAAAACCAAACCATGATCCTCTGTAAATCTAAGACGTGATACGCTATATATATATATATATTTTTGCATTTCAGCAAGGCCACATTTTAAGGGAAGTCATTGATTCGAGTATGGTGGCATAGTGTTACAAGCATCTGTTCTTGTGCGCCTCATTAAATGTTGCAAGACAGCTTTAAAATGGAATCGATAGAGTTTTGTTCAGGAACACATATTTGGTCAGTGTAATACATATATGGTGTTGCACAGGTGTCCACAACTTCAACGCAAATTTATGTTGATGAGTGATACTAAGCTTTGGAAGCATTGAAAAAGATTAACCAACATGAAGCGTACAGGAAAAACCAGTGAATGTTAAAAACAAGGATTCAATTCGGGAAGCAAGTGTGTCTGACTGAGTTCATGTTAACTTGGTTTTGCTTCATTTTGAAATGCAATATGTATATAGCATTGGTGTTTATCTCCTCCAAGTATACAAATATATTGCTAGCAATATCTGAAAGTAATGTAGGGGGAAAAGCAAGGATCTTGCTAAGTTTAACTTTTTCGATCGGATTAAATGTGAGGTCACTCGTTTTTGTTCTTAAAATTTCAAGTCTATAGTTTTTCTACAACGCTGACTACTCATTTTAGCTTACTTTTTTTTTCAAACCATAAAAAAAGAGTCTTTTTTGTTGTTAATAAAGGGTTTTGAGGGAACTAGGTCCAAGTGAGTGCATATATAACAATGCTATTATATCTCTACCTAAAACCTTGAGATAATGAGTTAGGAGCCCTATTTTTGTAGATAACTTGTTTCATCTTTATGAACCTTTTTGATGTAGGATAACTTTACTTGTGATTTTCTAACATCTCTTCCTTACAAGTAAATCCAGCTAATCGATTTAGCTATCCCTCAACCAACTCATGAATCCTAATTTATTAGTCTTTGTCATCTTAACTATGATAATAATGACTGATTTTGAGGGACTTGAGAAAAAATTAGACCAGGTCCATATTAGTCGATATACAATTTGACCATCATATTTCAGCTCAAAACCTTAAGGATGAGCCTTATGTTTGTATATAATTTGCTTCATTTTTGTATCTCTTTTTGATGTAAGAAAATTCCAATTCTGAATTTTCAATAGCTAATATTAACATAGTTATATTTTAATTACAAGTAATAATAATTAAATATTATTTCTAAAAATAATTAAATATTATATGAAACTTGTAAATAAATTAATTTTATAAACTAATTAAGTAAATAATTTTATTTTAGTCTCTTGTGTAATATTTATTAATAAATATTAGTAAAAGATTATCATATTTTATTAAAATAAATAAGTTAAATTTATTTAATTATTAAAATCAATTTAATTTTAATTTTTGTATTTTAAAATATATTTAAAATTTTAAACATATTTATTTTTTAAAAATAAAATTTAAACTAATTATAAAAAAATTTATGAACAATTAAATTACACTAGTTATAATTTTTAGTAATTTATATTATTTAATTAAATAATATTTAAGAGTCGATGGTAAATTAGATTATAAATAAAAATAAAATAAAAAAATAAAAATAAAATTTATGGTTTTCATATGTTATTAAAACTAGAAAAAACTAACTAAAAAATAGAAATCATACATTTAAACAAATATGTTTTGTTTTAAATTCAAAAAATGAAAATAAAAAAAATAAGAAACCTCAATTGAAATACTCTTCTTCTTTGATTATTATCCATTTTGTTACCTCCCGTAACATATATTTATGTAATGTATATAAATACCATTAGTTGCTATTTGCTGCCATAAAAAAAGACTCCAAATGTAAAGGGAAAAGAAAAAAAACATTTAGTTGAACTGTAATCTTTTTTTGACATTAATTTTAGATAATTTTTGTTAAAGGTCTTGCAATCATTGATAATATAGTTTGGTAGTTATTGAAATATTTTAGACATATGTTTTTGTAAATTCAATGAGAGGAGGGTTCCATTGAAAAATAAGGTGGTTTTAGAACATGGTTAAAATAATTGCTTGTGTGAGTTATGGACTACTTAAACCTTCATGTATTATTGCTTCAAATATATATAGATGAGATAATGAAATAAATTATGATTGCTCTTTTTCTTTTGATAGCTAAATCCTTACATTTATAAATAATGGTTTGATTAAAGGTTGAAATAGAAACAACTCATATTCTTATTCTTGAGTAGATAAATAAAAAACAATATGGCCTATATTATGAATTGTTAGAAGCAATATTATTATTCATTTTTTGGAATCTGAAGTAAATTAGCGAAAGACCCCAAGAAGTGAAAACAAAATCAAGGGTTTAGTTTGAGCTGTATTACATAGGAAACTCCTAATCTTGCTTGTGAAATATAAGAGAACAACTCTAATGAAAAACTTGATCAAGTTATAATTAAGAGTATAATCAAGAGAGATAAGAGTGTGTTAAAGAGAGATATGATCATATCTATCATATGCTACACATGTGTTCCATAATGTCAAAAATGGGCATGTCAACGGGGAGATACAGTTTTACTAAAGAGAGTCAAAGGCATGTTTAATAACTCTAGTCCATTATAGTTTCTTTTTGAATTTAATCACTGGAATCTTTAAGTTCTAAGTGTTGAATTCCCTATACTATAAATAATTGGCTTGCGCATTCTATTGTAACTTTTCAAGCTAGTAGTCTCTCAATGATGTTCTATGTTTCCACATCCTAGTCTAGTCATCAAGAAGGATCTAATTCAAACTAGATTCCAATTAAGTGCAAGGTTGTTGCTCATTTTAGCAACCACATCTCTAGTCATTAATTTTTCTTGATCTATTTGGTTACTATATCATATAAAGTATGATTATCTATTTGCATATTCTTAATTAAAAACTTTTGTGTTCCTCAATTTTTAGTAGCATAAATTAAATAGCTAAATGCCACCCCAAACACTAACTTATCCTTGAAACTTATAAGCCCACTCAACTAGATTAATTCATTTATGTTTGTTTCATTGCAAGTTGCATAGTCATATTGTAATAACTTGTTTCTACACTTAAGGATTTAATTGTTAGATTGAGTCTTATCATGTGAGAATAAATGAAGTGCGTTTCACTTGCATACATCATATTTGCATATGTACATGAATCATGATTTAGGGACATTATAAAAATAATATATGCACTTAATTGACATATCCTAGGGTATGAAAGATTATGATGTAATTTATGTATTGATTATGTCTTGAATTTTGTGTGATGAATTATAATTAGTGAATTGGGAATTTATTGTTATAGTAGAGTGATTGATAAGGTGACATGTGCATCTAATCTAGGAAAATTATTGAAGGACAAAACAAAATGATATATGGAAATTTATAATGAAAGAGCCTATGAAATGGTGATACGTGGCATTAATAATAGAGTGATAAATGGCTTGAATCCATGAGTAACAAATGGTGGTATAGTTAATTGACACATGGCCTAGTGATTGAGTGACAATTGGACTAGTTATTAAGTGACAATTGGTAGTTTAGGAAGAGGACACATAACTTAGCTCTTTACTTGATAAGTGTCTTGCCAAGTGTCTTAATCCTTGCCACACACATATACCAATGACACACACACATGGAAAACCACTTTATCTTTTGTTCTTGATGCATGCTAACTTTTCCTCTTTCCCTCATAATCAACACCCATACACATCCCTTACAACCTTGAGATTTTACTAAAATTCTGCAACTTGTCATTCCAAAATTTTATTGTCTTCATCTTATTGTTGAAACCACTTTTATGTTTTCCTCTTGTTCTTGGAGTATGCTTTATCCTTGGATGTTTGGAGGGCTAAATTAGCTTGATGATTAAGGAGGTTTTGAGCTGAACAAGTAAGTGATTTATTAATCTAATGTGACACATGTTAGCATAACATTCATGGTGATTAATTATGGATGAGTTTGTGTGTGGAATTGGTATTGTATATATGCTAGAAGATGAGGCATGAATAGATAGTTTTCTTTTTTGTTTTAATTTTTTGTTTTAATCCATGGAAATAGTAGCTTATATGGACCATTTTAGGTTGAGAATTGAAACATGGTGAAGGGGAAATTATGCTAAAGTTAGGTGTGGTTGAAGTGTTCTTGCATTTGACAAGTTTAGGGTTACATGCATGATGATATAGGATGAATGATGGAGAACCAAATGAGTAGGGATTTGGTGAGATTTATATAGCTAATATGGTAGTTGAATTTACATGAGTTGAGGTTGCATAAAAGAGCATGAAATCTGGAAAATTAGAAGTGTTTGATATGTGTTAGGGTTGATTAATTCGTGCAGGATTGTAGGAAAATACTGCAGGGCATGATCGTGGTCTTCAGCCCATGATCGTGGCTTGGCCATTTTAAGTTCTGTTACGATCATGTCCTTTATGTGCACGATCGTGGCCCTCAAGTGCACGATCGTGGCTTGGATGCTTAGCTTCTGTCATGATCATGGGATGTTACAATGGGAAGGTTCCCCACAACCATTGTAACATCCCATCATCGATGGGAGGATTAAATTGGTCAATTGGGACAGACTAGTAAATTGCATTGCATATTTTGAATTGAATATTTATTTTGACCTCTAATTTTAGAGGAATGGGTCTATTGGCAC
>JANSVB020000454.1:2610479-2634848 GCA_025504935.2 Erythroxylum haughtii
GGTGTCTCCTGTATTGACGCTTCGGTGTCTCCTGTATTGACGCTTTGGTGTCTCCTGTGCTAACACTTCAATGTCTCATCTTTTTCAAGTTATTATGCATTAGTTTTGATTAATGATATGTCATTTTCTTAGATTAGAGGAAGATTTTAACAACAAAGCTAGCTATATACACAAAGCTAAAACAAAGTTCTAAGCAGTCATTTTTAGAATAGCAAAGATATGAATTGCTTAAGCAGTAAGAGCTTGTTTTCTTACCTTAATATAGTTAGGGTTATAGGCTACAAGGATCCTCTCATTATGATGTGCATCATAGTTGGTAAGTAAGCTCTAATTGTTGTAGATGGATTAGATCCCAATTACTTTTCACTTTCCTTAGCTTTAGCTTTTCATAGCCCCCTTTCTTAAAGAGTCTCTTAGTTGGTCTCCTTTCATGATTATCTTTTTTTAAGGGTCTCCATTGGTAAGTAATTGAGATTGTAAAAATTTTCAAGCTTCCACTAGAGTCTAATCTTTTAAGGTTTTAGGTAACTCTTTACTCATTTCAAATTCAATATAATTCCTAACATAACCATATGCTTAATATTGTAATGTTTCGACAATGAAGCTTGCTAAGTAACTAAGGCTAGTTGTACTCTAATACTTAAAGGGATTGTTGTAAAAATTTGTAAGTTTGCTCCTATCTATCTTTGTGTCAAGCTTCCAATGATGAAGTATGATGGGTTTCCCATGACAATGCCAAAGACCTAGCTTGAGTACCTTACTTACATTTTTCTCCAAGCTAAAAGAAGATAGGAAGAAGTCCTCTTGGTTAATGAGGACTCTATCTAATCTAAGCTGAATCCACTTCCTATTCCTTACGACTTCATTGAGTAGAAAAAAGGCCTTTTCTCTACAAAGTATCCAACTAGAGTGCTTCGCCCCTTTGACGCTTTAGTCTAGAGTACATCTACTAAAGGGAAGATGATGCCAGCTTTGACTTTTAAAGGTTAAGGTATAAAGGATATCTTAGTGTTAGGGGTATTAGCTCCTACCACCTATGACCAGGTCTTTTTACTAAAGGTTTAGTTTGAAGTGGTCTAAGCTGAGAGATTAGTTACATAAGGAGGTGATTGAGACAAAGGTTAAGAAAGCAATAATGGGAGATGACAATTAGGGAGTTCAAAAAAGAAATCTTTTTTTGAAGGCATGTTTGGAATTCGAAGAAGAAGAGCAAAAGTGCTCTCTTAGAATGTTTGTATGCCCAACATCTGAACTGGGATTTTATATTAACTAAAATAGGAAAAGACTGGTATTTTAGGAGAGGAAATTTTGAAAAACCATTTCTAAAAATAGTAACTAAAGTAGATAAATGAAAATGAAATAACTAAGGACTAAAATGCCCTAAGAGAGTGTAAAGGAGGGGAAGGCCGATTACCAACAAAGGAGAAAAGCAGTGAAGGAAGCAACTAACCAATTGAGGAAAGAAGGAAGGATTGAGGAAGAGAGAAAAGACAAGTGGCCAAGAGTTAAGGATATTGAAAGGTAAAGGTGCCATAGTTAGGATAAGGTGAGGGGACAGAGAAGGAGGAGAGTTTTCTCGATCTAAGAGCCATTTCTCTCTCTACCTCAAATCTAATTTGATTCAATCTCCTATACATATTCTATTTAGTTATTCATTCTTTTTTTTTCATTACACTATACTCCACACTTAAATATTTGTATAATATTGATTATTGTTTCTATATATCTTAATTATGTTTTTCTTAATATGTCAAACCATGGAGAGAATCGGGGATCACCTATACCACCTAAGAGACTCATACGACCACCTTCGTGCAAGATGGTTAAACACCACCACCTCTTCTTCACACACCACTACCTTAAGGGCACATGCTTCGAGGAGGCGGCAAATGCCAAAGTTGTGTCCTTATTGCCACCACCACCTCTAGAGTCACAAGCTCGAATAGATAACAATAGTCAAATCATTTGCTACTTTATTTTAAGATAGAGGATTAATATAAGAGATATCAAACCTTCTATACCAAATAGTTTAAGGCACCTGAATTCATCGATTAGCATTTCTTTAGACAAGAGAATCTCACTAATAGGGTGTACAAGATTATTTCTTTTAATAGTTGGTTTAACATCTTTAACTATTATGACCTAGTATATTGAGAGCTCACCTTATAGTTCTTGTATATATTAGACAACATAAGGACATTATAGGCAGATGAATGAATCTTCAAGTTTAGATTAGCACAGTTTGGGAGATTTTCAAAAGTCATGAGGGAGTCTGGGTATAGACAAAGCTAAGGTGACCCCTCTTTTCATTAAACATTAAGTTGCAAGGGAAGTTACTACTCTTCTAGTTTATATAGATGACATTATAGTGATTGGAAATGATGAGAAAGAGAAGCATTAACTGAAGCGAACAGTAGTAAAAGAGTTAAGAGAAGCATGAATTGAAGCAAACACTAGTAAAAGAGTTTAAGACAAAGGAAATGGGGAAACTAAAGTACTTCCTCGGTATTGAGGTGGTATATTCCACACAAGGGATTTTCATAACCCAACAAAGGTATGCGATTGATTTATTAGCATAAGCAGGGAAGGTTAGGTGTAAACTAGTCTCTACGCTTATAGATCCAATCCATAAGTTGGGAGAAGCTAAAGAAGAACCAAATATTGATAAAAGGATGTATTAAGGATTAGTTAGTAGACTCATATATCTTGCTCACACTCGACTAGGCATAGCATACTCAGTGAGCGTAATCAGTCAATTCATGCTTAATCCAAGAGAACCTCATCTTCAGGTTGCTTATAGAGTGCTACATTACTTGAAAGGCAATTCGGGGAAAGAAATTTTGTTCAAGAAAAACAATAATCTTGCTTTAGAAGCCTATACCGACACTGACTATGCAAGTTCCCTAGTGGATAGAAAATCTACTATAGGGCACTGCACTTTTCTTAGAGGTAATATGGTAACGTGGAGGAACAAGAAGCAGAATGTGATGGCAAGGTCATTTGCATAATTAGAATTTAGGGCTATTGCTTAAGAATTATATGAACTACTATGGTTAAAGATTATTCTAGACGATTTAAAAGTCAAATAGGGCTATCCTATGAAACTTTATTGTAACAATAAGTAGCCATCAATATTGCTCATAATCTTATACAACATGATATGACAAAGTATATTGAAACTGATAGACATTTCATTAAAGAAAAATTGAAACAAAGGTAAGTATATATGTCTTATATTCCATCAAAACATTAAATAACTGATATTCTAACGAAGGGGCTAAACAATTCGAGTTTCCATAATCTTGTAATCAAGCTGAAAATAGAAGTCATCTATTCCTTAGCTTGAGAGGGAGAGTTGAGATATACATTAGCAGTAAATATATTAGAAGAATAAGCTCAAAATCCCTTAATTTAAGGGATTTAATTAGATAGTCTTATCTTATTTAGGTTCATATTTTTATCCCTTGTAACTTCCTATATATTACTGTATACCATCTATTCAAAGAAGTATTCTTTTCCATAAAAAGCTAAGTAATTCCCAACTTTCACATAACCTGCCAAGGAGAAGGAGACTAATAGACAGTCCACACATGCCCAATTCAAACACAATTAACTTAATGAAGCCAGCATATGATTCCAAATGCTGATAACCTAGCCAGCATATGAGAAACTAAAATCTTCTTATCTGAGGTCCCTTGATTTCTGCCGCGTAATTTGCTCAGGGATTTTATTGCCTTGAATTCTTGAATGGCCGTTATGCAGGAAATGCAAGAGCTTTCTAGCTGAATTGGGACAAGGACCACTCTTTGTATACTTGTACTCACCAATTTGGGTTTCCAGATCAATTTATTTCCAATTTTCAAAAATATTATTAATAAATAATATTAAATAATTAAATAACATATTTATTTTTAATATATCAGAATTCAGAAAAAAAAGGCATAAACATTAAAAAAAATCAATTTTATAATTTTTATAAAATTTGAAAAAATCAAAATCAAAATCAAAATTTAAAAATCAATCAAATAAAATTTTTAAAATGAAAACCAAAAACCAAAAATTCAAAATAGCAGTAAATCCAAACAAGCCTATGCTACTCCTAAAGAGTGACCTTATAAATACAAAATCAACCAATTCTCATGGTAAAATCAACGTCAACCCATCAACGCAGTTTAAACGTTTCCGCAAAAAAGTAATCCTAGACTCCTAATACTAAACCATACACTTCATTTCAACGCCTAAAGGACAGATGCTTCTTCTTCTCCCAATATTAGCCAGATCTGATGTCACCTAATAATAACAGAACTAAAAAAGAAACTGAATAATTGACAATGCTTGAATCTATGATTCCAAGACTTGTCTTTTTCTTAAGTTGAGAGATACAATATTTCTTTTTGCAACAATACCCAAACTAAAAATACAGTAGAAATATTAACAACTTTCTTAATTTATCAGTAATAATTCGCACATCTAAATATGTGTAGAATACTATTAAGCCAACTTTATACGTATATAGATCAGCAATTTAGCCGACAAGCCCTGATTCCAATGTTCAGATGAGCCTACTCCTTCCAGACCATCCTTCACCTGGTCACTTTGTACTTCTACACGTTGGAAAACACAAAACCATCAATTTGACTTGAGAAAATGAGTAGCAACCGGTTATTATCTATTGATGGGCCTCACCCACCTGCTTAAGCTTTTAAACTGAATGGTTTTTTGACATTGTATCAGAGTCTCTTGTCACCATGAAATCTTGAATTCAAATTGTCACCCTCATTTCTCATAAACTTAGAATATATTGTGCTTTTATGATATATCATATTTGTCCAGATTGTGAAGGAGGCGTATTGGAACAATACATGATTCATTTACAGGTCTCATCCATTATCTCAAAACTTTTGGGTTGAAAGATTTCTTGACGGTTATTAGCAGACCCTTGTAGCCTATTCTTTTCTAACCAGTAAACCTTCTTTGTCACTTGCAATTAAGACAATAGAACTTGGTATGAGAAAAACTAAGATTATCATCACTACTCTTTTTATTTGTTAAGCAAATTAACAAAGCAGAATTAAGAATACGAACCAAGATCCGATTCCGCAAGTCTTTTGCGTTGGCATCGGTATTGAAATGATCACGTACAGGCTACAGAAAATATGATTTGCAACCTCAAGTCATCATAGAATGAGACAATCATGTACATCTCAACAAATCACAGTAATAAGCTAGACCAAAGTAAGCAAGCAATGGATGTATATAGTTGCAGGTTGCAACTGAACCTACATGTCCAGAACAAACTGGCTTTTACACAGGATGCACAAATATGGTCAACTGAACAATATACTACCATAGGTAAAACATATTAGCAAATCAGTCATTAAATTACACAGTATCCTCAAGTAGAACTCAAAATGTAGATCACTTTCCCCACCCAAACCTATGACAGAAAAAAGGAAAATCCAGGAAGAAACTTCAAGCTTTTAAGAACAATAACCAATACCCATTAAGATGCACATTCTCTTCAATTCATCCCATCACACTCTTCTTTTACTTGGCAAACAATTTATTTACTTAACATAGACCAGAACATGGACCAGATACATCTAGCCATTCACCTTCAAAATCCTTCTCCACAACTCTTCAGTAGGCAATCTATCATGTCTCAGTAATTATTCACAATGCATGGAGTTAACTATTGAAACTATTATCAAGCTCTTTGTAATTCTATATTTAGCATACTTATAGATGCTACTGGTGCTTTGTATGATTCAAAGTCGAGTTCTTTGATACTTTATTGCTCTCTTTTCATCTGGATATTGGTGCTTTTCTAAAGATAAAGAGATGATATATTTCGTTATATTTTAGTTTTAAAATATTTGTGAAAGTCGAGTTATATTTTATTTTTTATTTAGTTATATATTTATTGTGATTTTATTTACATAATGATTTAATGTGCCAGTTTTACTTATTTATTCTTTAACTTGCATCACTCTTTTATCGTCAGGCATGTGGATCTACCGGAAATAGTCTCTTTACTATATAGAGGTAAGGCTACGTACTATCAGACTTCTCCAGATCCCGCTTTATTGCAAAACTTCGAACTGGATGATGATAGACGCTATTGGTGTGTTAAATATTAATGTATCTAGGTGAAACAGTATTTAAAGATGAAAGCGTATTCATGGGTCATATACTTATTCGCATGTATGGGGCTAACTATTGAAACTATTCTCAAACTCTTCATAATTCTATATTAAGTACACTAGTAGATGCCAAGGGTGTGTTAAATATAAACATATCTATGTGAAATAGTATTTAAAGATAAAAGCGCATTAATGGGCCTTATCTGGCTTTTCAATTACTTCATAAGCTACTCAGGTGAAAAGTGTAGTCTGGCATAACTTACAATAGGCCACAAGTAGCAGCAACAAGAAAGAAAATATACACAATAAATTGTTGTTGAAGGGTACTAAACAAGGCCAGAGAGAAGAATTGCAAATTGCTAAAAAAAATGTACAAAATGAGTAGTGAATTCCATTGATTTTATCATTATCTAATAGTATCAACCAAAAAGCATCAGCATGCCTTGCAGCTCAATGGTATTTGTCAAATTTTCAAACTAATAGGACTTGCATTCAAGTTCCTCATATTAAAAAGGCATGCAAACAAAATGGGGAACTTCTAATTTGTTACTCACAACTTTTTCTTATATGAAATACTTGCAGAAACACTCTGCTATTTTCATTTTTACAGTAAACCATCATGAATTAAGGGTCTGGTAAGTAATCAGTGACCTCATAGACAGAACTAGTTCTGAACATCCTATGTCAATTCATGGACAGATAAATTACTGCAGATTTAGATCCACCATTCTTGTTTTAGTATGGATAATTCAATAAAAGTAGAACTTGCATGACACTTTATCAAAATGAGATGAGATTTACGAACTTTCTGTGGACATGTTATGATTGGCACTACTAGCAAATTGATTCTTCACATTTCACATGAATTACATGTTCGCATACAATTATAAATTTTTGCACAAAACCACCGTCTGATTTATGCCAAAAATGAATATGGAAGGGTTACCTGCAGTATCTTGTTTAATGCTTTTGCTAAAGCTGGTTTCAGGTCAGCAGGATGTAATTGCCCAGCTTCATAGTCTGCAACAACTCCTTCAAAGCTTTTGAAGACCCTAAAACAATACGAAAGTGCAAATAGGCAACCTCATCGTGGTACAGAAGTGACAATTCATGATATTTAAAAACGTATTTACAAATAATTAGCCAATCTTCAAACTATAGAAGGAAAGAACAAGGTCAGTCATTCCAAAAGGAAAAAGAGGGGAATTTTTGGGAGGAGGCTGGAGCCATAACTTACTTTTCTCCACCATTTGCTTCACTTCGTTCAACCTTGAATTCGTCGAACCACGGGAAAATAATATATTTGACATACTCTAGACATGGATTCCCTTCAACAATATTTGGGGGACCGTAGGCCTTCTTTATCTTCAAATTCACTTGAGACTGTGATGAAACCATATCGTGAAACAAAAATAACTAATAGTTAACAAAATGAAATCGTCAAAAGGAGGCAAGTATGATATAATGCTAATAAAATTTCTAGCATCTTAATTTTTTAAAAGTGTCCTCACATAAAATGAAAGCACACCTCATCATCCTCCATAAAGATGGCAGAAGATGGGTCACTTTTAGACATCTTCTCCTGCCCTTCCTGTAAGCCGGGTAACATGTCTGTAATAACACAAAAAGAGGAATATAGTAAAATACACCGCAAAAGGGAGGAATAAGCTGTGTAAAAGCTTGCAAGAGAATATTGGAACCATACGATGGGACAAAATGATGGGCTTCCTTTTCCTCTTGACATCATCACAATATTCTCTTGCAAGCATGTTCACCTTCCGTTGATCCGTGCCTAATTGACAAATGTCAGCCTGGTGAATAGGGAATTACAATCAGCAGTAAGAATATTAGCTAAAATATCCAAAATCAAATTTCAGAGAAGCTATAGGATCAGACATCCAAACACAGCCCCAGCAATTGCAACTTTCTATCTGATTTTTACTGATACTACAATCTCATACAGTTTTAAATAAAAATAATATGGCCTATAGGAGGCAACTCACTCAACACTAACGGCAAATAGAACTGCTCCTTATTATGGAAAACAGAAGAAAGAGAAATACAACAGATATGCATCCAAATCAATAGAGAAAATCAAAATAAGGCAATATTGGTCAAAGATTGTACACAAATATTGGCTAAACATAATCCAAAACATAATGGCTTCTTATACAGAAAAGTTCTACTGATAAGCTAAAAAAGCATGCCATACAAAATGGTATCGTCAAACTAATACAAGGCATACTCATTTCCAATTGTGTTTGGATAATGTATAAAAGCATTTTTGTAATGACGAAAGTTCAAATCCTCAACAAAAAGCTAAGTAACATTTTCATTTTTTAGATACTAGATCAGCCCAAGCTATATTATATCATGGGGCTTGGGGATGCTGAGGAAATTTGGAAAATTCAGTGGAATATCAAAACCTTTATTTGGTTTCATAAAAAATCTTTCAATGAATAGTCTAAGTACCTTGAGAAAAAAAATGTCGGCACATTGCATACAAGGATAGAGAATCTGGGCAGCTGACAACTCATCCTGCTCACTACGGCCCATAATTTGAACACATCTGAGAAGCAAAGGAATTTGCATAATTGTTTCTACTCCGGAATATACTCATGTAAAAATAGTAGTGACCTCAATCTTATACTTGCGTACCTCATAATTCTAGGAAGCTTGTTTCTGCGAGCAATGTCCATGACCAGAGGCCAGTACTCAAATGCCCTGGAGTTGATTTCTTCAGATGACCACAGGAATTCTACTTTACCATCTCCAAGATCCATCCCAACTGCTTTCCATATTTCAATCATATAACGACCAATTGTTTGAATTTTTTTCAGGTCCCCATCCATTTTGTTGTTTAGCTGTGCAAACCAATCAGCAATCCAAAGTTTCACTTTGCAACCAGCAGAAGTCAGTTTATTCACGTTTATGGTCTTCATGACGCCCTGTTCAATAAAGAATTAAGAATACGCAGTACATCACGCAGATATTTTGGAAAAACAGAAAGAAAGAAAAAGAAGGGGGAAACTCCAAGAATTTGAATCCGAGTAATGAAAATGAAACTATTTAAGGAATAGGGAAAAGTACACCTGAGCAATGTGCATTCGACCAGAAGGCTCAAAGCCATCGTAGCAAATAGGTTGAGAATTATTGGCAAGAAGATCGAAGAGCTCGTCTTCTTGAATGCACTCTTCACCTACGCTCCTTACAATCTGAAACCTCTCTTCTGTACTTATCGTACCACTGACTCTAACAAAAACAACCAAATGCCCACACGGTAAAATTAAAATTAGAGAAAAAGAAAAACAGCCCAACTGAGAACAAGTAAAACAGCATGCAAAGTAGAGAACTTACTTGGAGGAGGCGTTGACAGCGGTGGAAGAAGTAGAAGCGTCGATGGAGAGAGACTCCATCTCTTGGGAAGGTGGTACCTGGTCTTCCGTTGACATGTGCTGTATCAGACGTTTTTTTTTAAAAAAAAAGTTAAAACAATAAATAAGAGCTATTCTAGTATCTTACATCAAAATGGCACATTCAGGTGAAAGTGAGAGAGAAGTAACCTGTTTCTTTGCGAGCGGAGAGACGAGAGGTGGCTGGCGGTTGTCACTTGTTGTGGACAACTAATAAGCAGTTTAGGGTTTAATTTAATTTAAAACAAATTAATTAAAACGATTCTTTTTTAATTCTCTCCTTTTAATGCAACATAAACATAAAGAAAGATGCCGCGTAAAATCTACAAAAGAAGCATCGAAGAACTTGGAAACCTTACTTTGGCACCGGAGATGCCGCGTATAATCTATCGAGTAACTGGGAAACCTTACTTTGGCACCGGATCCTCTGCCTTTTCTAATTAATTTTACCTTCTCGGTTAATTGACTGAATTACCACCATTATCATTCGTTTACTTATTTCTTTTCTCATCGTGTATTTCAAGTTTTGTCCGTAATCAAGCATAAAGACGAACATTGAAATAAAGTGTGTTTTAGTCCTTAAAATCGTCCTAAGGTTAAGATTACTATTAAGTGAAATTCCTACATATAGAAAATCTGATAGATATACTTTCGATGAAGACTTTAATGATACAAAAATCGGACCGAATCAATCAGTTCGATTAAGTTAAGAACGAATTGAACCAATCTTTAGTTCAATATTTACTCTTATATGTTATTGATAAAAACTTTTACTAGATGCTCTTTCTATTCTAACCTAAAAATCTTGCCAACTTTTCCCATCAAATATTAGGATTTTTTAATTTAAATTACGAGTATGAAGGGAAAGATGGAGAAAGAGTAGGAGACACGATGCATTGGACGAGATCAGCTATGAAAAGGTCGGGAATCATGTCATCGAAACTTTTGATTGTAGCGGTAAATTTGGGATTCAAATCTTTAGAAATGATTGTCGATGACTGCTCCAGTAAAAAATTGTGAACAACGATTGTAAAGGAGGGCGACAACGTCTGTGATTTGCAACAGAAAGATGAAGCAAAGGGTGAAGCAGTAAAAAAGAAAAAAAAATCAAGAAAAAGAGAGATAGAAGTAAACCGAACATATCAATTTACAAGAGCAACGCTAGTGTTAGACTCTTAAACTTCGGAGCACTTTTCAACGACCTTTACGATGCGTCATAGGTGGAAGGTTAACTGGTTTACACACATGAAGGAGACATGTGAAAATATTAAGGCAAACATGGGTGAGTGGAATCAAATTTAGTGCAAATTTTGGTTGAGTCTCATACCTTGTAGAGATTGACTCGTCCTAGGCTAAGGACTTAATGGACTAAGGACTTGGCCCATGCTCGGATGAATGAACCACGACTAGCGGACTTGTTGTTAGAAGCATTTGATCAGGCCAATGTATTATGTGGGCTTCAGCAAGATCTCACTGCATCATTAACAGATAGAGATTGTGGAGAGATCTTGGATGATATGGCGACAACTAGGAGTTAGAGTTGCAGTGAAACTCAACATCTGAAGGTAGCGGAGATCTTCAAGGATAAGGATGTTATTTTCTTATTTGAATGTAAACTTTATCTTTCTGTTATCTTGTAGATTCTATATTATCAATTAGGTCGTACTTGGATGGAGGTGTCATCCAATTGGTTCATGTGATGTAATCTGATAGAGATAGATATGATCTTAGCACAATCTTAGGCACATTTGTCAATATATAGCTCATTCGAGCTTTGCTCTCCTCGTTCAGTCAGAGAGAGCATTTCTTGTATTCTTTTAAAGGAAAGTAATATAAAGATTGTTTTTACCGTATCTCTCTTATTTTCTGGTTGCCTTTATTTTCTTATTGCTTTTGTAGCATTGTTTCTTTAAAAGTGTGAGGTAAACACCTCGAGGGTTGTTAAAAGCTAAAGTCCTGCATAAGCGGTGTAGCACCCCACTCTTGCAAGACACGTATTTGACATCCTGAGTGATATTCGAGTCCGTACCCCGCGAGGGTGGCATGCTAAAGCACTTAATCAGTCAAAACTCAGTACAATTTTTTTTTGAAACCACAAACATAATATATGGAAATCAATAACTAAATCGAGCCCACTTTATTCCTAATCTTTTTCAATCATAACAATACAATCAACAGAGTTTCAATAGTCATTTGGGGGCCTATTATAAATACAAAACACTTTAGTCATAATGTCTTTACATTACAATATAAATACATTCGTATACACATTGTGCAAAAGTTTCTAAATACATTATTCGATACAAAAAAATTCGGAATATATATAATTCAATACGAAAATAAAGAAGTACAATGCAGACGCGAACTGATTCCGACCTCTATCTCTTACTTATATATTATAGGTATACCCCCGTTTGCCTAACGGGGTATTCTTCTGATCCTAAAAAATATTTGCAAAATTTGGGTGAGTTTTGCGAACTCAATCAGTGACCATCATCGATGACTCACTCAGTCACATAATACATAATTCACATTCACAATATATCACATTTCACGTTCAATACACTTTAATCATTCATATTATGCATATACAATACACATGAGACCCACTTTTTATTTGTTACTTTGTTGTGACTGAGTGCCTAAACTGTCCCATATCCATTGAATACTGGGCTCATTACTAACTGTTCCTTATCCGTTTGGGAGATACAAGGCTCATTTTACATAGTGAGCCTTAGGCTCTTAATCACTTTTGAGCCCGAGGTTCTTTTTCATACGTTGAGCTTTAAACTCTAATCGGTGGCAACTCTGGTCACAACTGCTATTATGTTTCATGCATTCATGAAATGAAATGCCTCAATAACATTTGCATATTCCCATTCACTCACATTTACATATCATTGGACCGTAGTCTAGCATTCAACATTAGAGTTGAGTATCACTTTTTCATTTGTATGCATGATCACACTTCCCTTCGAAACTAAGTCCGGCATTTAACAACCAAGTCATGTATCACATATTTCATCCAATTTACATATAAGGAGCACTTCAATATTTCATTAATACTTCACATTCATCAGACCTTCTGTCCGAAAACCAACACAATCAATCACATTCATAACATTATCCAGTAGTCAATTAATTCAAAATTCAAACAAAGCAAACAATGAAGTGAGACCATCTAAGTCTACTCACAGTACGCTCTACATTAGCATTTGCTTCCAAATTCTGGAAACGCCTGAATGCGGACTTTTAACCTACACAATCCATTTATTTAAGACACACATTGCATTCACATTAACAACTTTGCACAATTATAAGCATTCATTTATGCACACGTGTGTATATGGAATATGTACGATGCATGTTTATGACAATCCCAGGTATATTATCAAATTTCACATTTTATCACATTCTCGTTTTTTTTTGCATCATTTGCTTTCATAATAACTCATTTCTCGTTCATTTTTACTAGATACACTTTACTTCTCTTTTTAAATCAAAACTTTAATCATATGGACCACTTCATCTCCATTAAACGCATGTCTTTGGTACTTTAATACCAACAATTCACTCATTAATATTATTCCAACATTACATGATCACACATTATCAAAACTCTAATTTCTTCTTATAAATTCTCCAAAATTCCAAACCTTCAGGTTTATTTTTCATGATCAATTAGACAATGCAAATGAAGTAATTTGATAATACTCTCTTGTAGAAAAAATTTTCCCATTGTCTTAAGTTTCTAATGAAACCAAGATCATTCAATTTGGTTCAGTACTCCAAATGTTATACTCCAATTAATTCGGACTATTCATAAGCTAAAACAATATCCTATACTCATTTTTAATTCAAAAATCTAGAATTCTAGAGACATAATTCAAATTCGATCTCTTCATAAAAATTGTAGTCCTATGTCTCTATTTTAATTTAAATCAAGAATAATCTCATTTGGATCACTATAGATCAAGTTATTGTCAAAACACCGAAGTATGGTCAGTGATAATACTCTAGTTATGAAGTTACAAAATTGTTCATCATTTTCGTTCCAATTCAATCAATCAATCTCTTCCAAACGATTTCATATGGCTATGAGTTTTTGTTGAGATGAAGCTCAATGTATTACAAGTCCAATGGTTCAATTCTCATGTCATTTGGAGGTCGGGCAAAGAAGATATAGTTAAAAGAAACAAAGGTGTTCAGGGTGAGTTACTTCGAGCAAAGTCACCGTCGTGCTTATGCACGAGGGTGACTTTTAACTTTTAACTCACAACATAAGCACGACGGTGACTTCCAATTTTTCCCATACAAAGTCACCGTCGTGCTTATGCATAAGGGTGACTTCTAATTTTTCAATGCAAAGTCACCGTCGTGCTTATGCACGAGGGTGACTTTCCTCTCACCATTTTCTACATGTTCTTGCAGAATATTTTTCCCCCCTTTGTTCTTCAAACCTCCATAACTTTTGATCTAGAACTCTAAAAATTGCAAACTTTATATCAATAGAAAGATAAAAGAATTATATATAACTTTTATGAAGACTATTTTATCAAAATCTTCCTATATCAATATAGTTTAATCAAGGAAGTTCAGATCAAACTTTTACCTCTCTTTATCTTTTCTTTTATTCTAAACCAACTTCTCTAACTTATTTCATTTCATCATCTTAAGTGGATACTTCTTCAAATATACCTAATTTCAACTCATCATCATCCATAGACATTTCATATTGCCTACTTGATCATAAACACTCAAAATATAACACATTCTTATACACTCAAAAAAGAACATAACATGTACATTCGTCCAACAGTGTACTGTGCCCATTTCTCAATTTTATGTCAAAATTTAAGACTCTTAAAGATAGAATTAAATTTCGATTTCTTCATGAAAAATATAGCCACACGTCTTTAGTTTAATCTAAACTTAAAATCATCACATTTGGATGCCTATAGATCAAGTTATGGCTAAAATACAGATTCATGTTTAGTGAAACACAACATCTGTACATTTTCCAGCACCCTTCACCACCTTTTTCATCTTAAATCCTCTCTTTTGCTTAGTCTATCTCTTCTAGCTTATTTCCTCAATATTTCCACTTTATTCCAGCTTCTATTTTAACGCAACTCACCACAACAAATCTGAATCCATTATTACTCATAAACATAAAAAACAAAACATTCATATATAAATATTCATCCTAGCTTATGCACTTCTTCATTTTTCTGCATTTTCCATTTTCTTCTCAACTTTCAGTTTAATCATTCATTACTCATATCCAGACATCATTTTACACCTATTTCTAATCTCTAAACTCCTTAGATTTCATTTCTTAAAGCCTCCGAAATATTCACATATAATAGTAAAGACATCAACAGAAACAGAAAATACATCAACTTTTCTCCAGAATTTTCTGCACTAATTTATGCATGGTTTCACTAATCTTTCAACTCAAAAGTCGTTTCTATATTATCTTATAATATAATAATCATTAAATATGTAGAATAACACATACAACATACCCAAAATCTATACTCACGTTTAAGCAAAATACTTATCCTAATTGTATAAACACTTACTATTAACTAATGTGATGCATGATTTATTTTACATATCATGTAAACCCACACGGTACTTACTTATTTAAACTCCCTTCAAAATCACTTGGACCTAAGCTTTCCAGTATCACGTGATCATCCACAGCCCAAGTGGTAGGGTTAGATATTTCGGTGATAGTGAAGAAGAAAAGAAAATGAGATAGAAAGTGAAAAGTGAGAGTAAGACTTGTGTTGTGAGGGTGAGAGATTTCTGAAAGTAATGAAACTTCCAGAAGATGAAGAAAGTCACGGAGAAGATAGTTTAATACAAGAATAATGTCTTGGTCTTTCAAATTAAAGGAACTGTGGCTTAAGACTTGGACACTTGTCCAATTTCTAAAGCTTTAACTAGTGTCTTATTTAACTAGTTCAATCTTCTTCAAATTTTACTTCAATTGTCTCTAAATTTTTAATATCATTTTCTCAAAAATTCTAAACTCATCTCCAAAATTCTTCAATATTATTTGACTCTTATTTCTACTACCATCCATCAATTAACTCGCCACATGGCATTTTTCCTAGTCCAATAATACCCATAATTTCAAAAAATTCTCCTAAAATTTACCAAAAATTCTAAATCACTAAATACACTCCCTCCAAATCAATTTTCAACATATAAAAACCACATTTCTCAATAATATCACATCGCAATTCAATTATACCCGAAAATTGTCAATGAATGCATATACAGTCATTTTTATGTGTGCAAAATTTCAAATTCACGTGCGTGTATGCTAACAATATGCATAAGTATGAAATGTATTTTTCTTAATCTCTCTTTGATCTCACATGCACCAAATTTTAGGGTTCTAACCTTTAGTAGGGAACGGGATGTTACATTTCTTTAACTCATCACTTCTACTTACCTCCCTATTTTCCTCACACAATATGCTTAAATATTATATTTTTGGAGTTCATAGGAATATAAGATCAAGTTATAGTTCTAATTGACTTTAATCATATCAATCATTATCACAGTGATATTATTAGAATATTGTATAAGGCATTATACGATAAAAGAGTTGTTTGTCCTTACATTGAAATGAAGAGGGCCAAAAAAAATGGTTGAAGGCCTAAATTGATTCGAGATATTGTTGATGAGTGAAATGGATCTGCAATAGAAATTAAGTGGCTTATGAAAGATGAATGATTCGATATGGAATATGGCGAGACAGACCTAAGAGTTAAGTGTATTAACACCAATGAGAAGTGAAAAAGATGAATTGTCTCTGAGAGTATCACCTTGCCAAGTTGTGCTCACACTGAGTACAAGATGTGCTCAGATTAGGAAAAAGGATAAACTAAGCCCAATATGAATTGGTCTGTACAAAATTATTATGAGTTAGTGTTATTGATAAAAGGATGTCTCAGATCCATAATGTGTAATTGAATATGCTTCTGTATGTAATAACTTTCCAATTTGGAAATGTTGTAAACAAATTTGATTAATGAGTGTAGTAACACTCTTGAATGAAATCGTTTATGAATAAAATGGGCTGACTTGATTATTGATTCCGCATACATGATTGATTAAATTAAGAAAAAAAATTGTACTCAATTTTGAGTGTTTGACTGTTCTAGCATGCCGCCCTTACGGGATACGCACTCGGACATCACTCAAGATGTCAAGTACGTGTCTCGAGTGGGTGGGGTGCTACATTTATGGTATTGACTGATATTTGATCAATATTTTAAATAAAGTCTAGTACGAGCCGATGCTAATCAAAACTAGCAGTATAGGCTGATGCTATAAGTTTCGGTCGATACCCAACAAAACTTTGTTCTCGAATGTTTCACTAGCCTTGAAATGTTTAGCTTACACTCATGCAAGAATACTATAAAAGCACTAAACTATCAAAAGGAATAATAAACACAAAAAAGTTACAATAAAAACTAAACTTAATTACTTCCCCAAAAATATATAAAGGAATGTTATCTCTTAATGTGTTCTCTTCCCCTCGATCTCTCTCATTTCTAAGAGCAAGATTCAAAAAAAACTATTTATGGGCACCTCTTGGCTTTACAATTCAGAATCTTAATTGAACAGAACTAGCTAGATATATCTATCTTTATTATATTACATCACACTAATCAACTAAATGTCACCCCTATCCAAATAGTTCTTTATCTAATAGGATTTAAATACATCACAACTAATAATATAAAAGATTATATTTAATTAGGACTGATAAATCCATTTCCATAAAGGACTCTACTATCTTTATATGATCCTCCCATATGGTATTTATCTTTTAAAGCTGATATATATCTATTGTGATCTTAACCACCATATCATCTAAGATCTCCCCTTAATCTCTATTCATTAATGATAAGTCATCCAAGCCCCAAATCCTTTCATAACATATTGGTTTGGTCTAATGTTTACCCATTTCAAGTCTATTAGTCATGGTCCAGCTATTTGAGCACACATTAAGTCTTTAGAGCTCTAACATGTTTCCTTATACATGTGATTCAGCTAACCTTCAACCCAAGGTCCATCTTAAGCTATCTTTTGGTCTCACATCCGAATCTTGTATCTCATCAAAGATTTTCACCAATGTACACTAACACATGCCAACACTTGACAATGTCTGTTTTCCTTGCCTACTCATATGTCTTTGCCTTGTTCCTTCGTCTTGAGTGCTAAACATTCATCAAGGCTCACCGATGCCCACATAATTCCACTATTAAGACTTAGGGATCTAACAAACCACTCTAAGTAGAAATATTTGACACCCTCTTCTAAATAATCTATAGGTACTCCTCTAAGTGTGGTTCCCTTGAAGACTCCTTTTTCATTAGCAAATCTCCAACATACCATTTTTCCTCACCATTAGGTTTGTCCTTGCTTTTGATTGGACACTTCTTCCCAAGGCCCATTACACCCAACATAGCATAAAACCGATATGAGTAGGAACTGACCTCATGAGTGAAAGTGGACAAAGAGGCAAAGAACATCAACCAACTTATAAATTGACACTCATTTAAAGAGAGTATTGACAATGGATTTCACATTAAGCTTTTTGAGATCAATATAAAACTGCTCACAACCTATAAACATGACTGGTAAGCCAAAGATGTAAACGATCGATAGTGTTGCTCCAACTTTATCATTAATGGTGTCAAACTTAGTAAGCAAAATCCCATCAATTGCCCTCAAATTAATTGAATGAGACAGGTCAACTAATTTTTGATTAAATTTCGATAATTGGTCAACAATATCACTTCCAATTAATGTCTCTAATAGTGGTAAATTGTATAATGTTTTAATAGGTAATTTAGTATATGTTTAGTTGTTAAATTGATTAATTAGTGCATGTTTAGGTTAGGATTGTGTTATTTAATTAGAAATGTGTTTTGAGTGTTTTATAGGTTAGAGCATGCCATTGAGCATAAATTTTGTTTATTTGAGGTGCCTTAATGTGTTTGTTAGTGTTTGAGATCAAATATCGAAGAATATAGAGGATTTGGAGGAAACTTGGAGCAAGGCCCAGGTCGTGACAGAAGCATGGAGGCTCTGCCACAATTGTGGCTCCTTCTGCCACGATCGTGACAGAGAGCAAAATCTTGACCCACGATCGTGGCCTGCACGACTGACAATACAGACAACCTCCCGAACTTGACTTATCGAGGGACATTTGGGAATTTTTGGACTAGGGAAAATCCTAGAGTTTACCTAAAATGGAATACATATATATAAGAGAAAGAACCTTAAAGGAGAGCTTCAACCTTTACCACTTTGAGAAAGATCCAATAAGAGAAGAAGAAGAAGATAGAAGGAGGAGAAAGGAAGAATGAGAAGAAGGGGCTACAGTGTTGTCATCTTCCCGATTTATTCTGACCCTTCTAAGTGATTTTTCATTTAATCTTTCATTTGAATGTATAAGAAGGATTTTGTAGTGATGGATTTGGGTTTAATGATGATGTTCTAAACTTCTTTAGGGATTTGTTCTTAAATCAATGTTAATGTTATTTCTTTTGATGTTAATACATTGGGTGTTGTGATTCTTTGTTGTATTGGCATGCTTCAGTAACAAATTGAGAGAGTGAACCAATAGAAAAATAATTAGATTGGGTAATGAGAGTTAAACATTCTAATAGATCACGCAAATAATCAAATCAAGAAATTAGACGAAGAGAGATCTCATGTGAGGATCCGGTTGTCCATAAGAGGGCTTAAATTTTGATTGTATTTGTGGGTTTTTTGTTAATTGAAATGATTCAAATTCCATAAATCAATTAGAGATTATGATTTAGGATTTAATAATTATAACTCGAGAGAGGGTAATCCACCATTTCGAAAGTTTAAGACTGATACTGTATTAACTCAAGAGTAATCATATTAGCATTTAATGATAGGATAATTTACTACAAAAAAATTTCATCAATAATGTGTTATTTTCTTGCAATGGAATTTTCACCATCTCTTGTGATTGTGGTTCCCAATCATAAGAATTAAAAAAAAGAAAGAAAGAAGAGAAGCAAGTTTGGGCACAAAGTAGAAGATACACCAATTTGGACATCACAAAGCAATAATGAGGAATCTACACATTAAATGCCAAGAAGAGATAGAGAGAAAGATGGTAGAGGAAATACATCAAAGAGAGCAAATGACCCTTGCAGACTTCAATAAAGCACAATTTGGTGGAGAAATTCATCATCCTTATTTGAACACGTACTATTCGAGGTGGTAGAATCACCCAGATTTTTGTTGGCCTAACAATGTAAGGACTTACATGGGACATCAAGACGTAATAGGATTTTAACAAGATGATTCCAATTCATGGGATTCTAAATTAGACAAGATCATGAATAAGCTCATGAACATTAAAGAGACTGGAAGAGACAATTGAGCAAGTGACAGAAGACCACGCATCTTCGATTCATAACCTAAAGCTTCAAACAAGACAGCTTTTTTGTGAATTTTGTAAGAGAAGTTTGGAAAACTTTCTAAGCAACATGGAAGTACATCCAAGAAAGCAGTGTAAGGTTATCACACTTAGGAGTGGGAAAGAGCTATAAGGTTATCACATTTAGGAATGGGAAAGAGCTAGAAGCACTGGCGGAAAAATAAGTTAAATCCCATCTTGTAGAAGACCAAGAGAATAAGAATGAGGATGAAGAAAAGAATGAGGACCCTTCATACATTTCTCCTCCACCCTCATTTAGGAAAATTGATGTGATCGAATCATTAAAGGAGCAAGAAGAAGAAGAACATATGACAACAGACATAAAGCTTGAAGCAGATATGAAAGTCGTTGTTCATAAAGTGGAAGCGAAAGAAGAGGTGAGAGTGATTGAAGTTAAACAAGAACAAATCACCCTCTTATAGGACAAATTGTTGGATTCATTAACATATTCAAGGAGTTTTATTATTCCTTATTGTATTGCCAGTTTATTAGTAAAAAAGGACATTGTTGAACTTAATTGGTTATCTTAATTTTCTCAATATTGTCCTTCTAATTATTTTCCAACATGTAGCTTATTTACAAGCTACAAAGCTGAATTTGGGAAAAGGTGGAAGTAAGTCACTCAAAATTGATCTTGACTGAGTTTCAAATAATAAATGGTCAACCTGATGCCCATAACTTAGCATGTTTAGTAGTTAGATTTAAATTTTTGTATAGTTAGATTTGTTTTAAATTCTATAAATAAGTCTTAATGTTTTGGGATGGGTTAGATTACTAATTATCTTGCTCTCTTTGAATCAATTATAAGATAGGAAAGCAATCTCGGTGTCAAACGGATTTGGTTTTTAACACCTTTGCCATCATCACGTCAATCACCATGATGGGTTCTATACTCTAACCCTTACCTTTTATTTTATTGTTATTTTCAATTGTTCTCATGTTTAGTTAATTTTTATTCCCACCTTATGTATTGTTGTTTGTTCTTCTCCCATTGAGGACAATGTGTTGTTTTAGTGTGAGGAGGGTTGTGTGAATGATATATTTTCTATTTGAATGTGAATTTTGCATGTTATATGTTATTTTATTTTGAATTGCATGATGTGATTTATGTGAATGTGTCAATGGCTAGGACTCAACAAAATCAATTTAGCTTTGAACATAGTCTTTTAGGTTGTGAAGAGTTATTAGCTTACAAAATTAGTGTTCTAGGTTGTTTTGGTTAAAAATGCATGTTAATTAGGATATGATGTTCGTTTGTTCACTCTAGAATTTACCACATTCATTTATATTTTTAGGTCAATAGAATATGTAGCATTGATAGTACATTTTCATGAAAATGATTAGCTAAAAAAACGAGGTACGCAATAATAATAATAATAAATGTGTGTTTTGTTTAATAAATAACTATTCTGTTGGCCCTTTTTGAAATAAATCGGGTTATAAATAGAGCTAGTAGCTAGTTGAGAATGTGATGTAGTTGAGTAACTGAGGGACATTCATTAAAAATATTTGTCTTTGCATCAAAAGGCTATAATGACATTCCAACCAAGCCGCTTAATAAAAACATGGCTTAATTAAGTAACTGGGAGATATTCATCACAAATGTTTGCCTTCACATCAAAAGGTAAGGTTCATGTCAATTAAAAATAACCAAAAAAGTGTGTAGATTAATAAATCCTACCGAGCTTAGTGAATAGCTCGAATTTTCATGAAAAGCTACCTAAGGATAGTTACAATTTTGATTGACCGGATAATTATCAATGTATGTGTGTAAATGATAGGAGCCAATAAGTTTGACATTAAGGTCTGATTAGTTTGTATATTTGGTCCGAAATACCTAGACACAGATTTCACAAGTCATAAGTTAGAACAACTTGAGGGATAGTGCTTGTAGTTAAATTTGTTTGGTGAAGTTTAATGTCATATCATTGCATATGTGTGTGTTTTGTTGTTAATTGTTTTTGGTGTGTTTTATTTTGCTTGTTTTGTCTTTGCTTAAGGACAAGCAAAATTTTAAGTGTGGGGATGTTGATAGTGGTAGATTACATAATAAGTTAGTTAGTAGTTTAGTATGTGTTTAGTTCTTAAATTAAATAATTAGTGCATGTTTAGATTAGTATGTGTTATTTAGTTAGACATCTTTTTTTTGAGTGTTTTATAGGTTAGAGCATGCCATTGAGCTTAAATTTTGTGTATTTGAGGTGTCTTGAGGTGGTTGTTAGTATTTCAGATCAAATATTGAAGAACGGAGAGGATTCAGAGGAAACCTGGAGTAAGGCTCAGGTCTACACGCCACGATGATGACAAAAGCATGGAGGCTCTGCCACGATTGCAGCTCCTTCTGCCACGATTATGACAGAGAGCAAAATCTTGGGACACGATCATGGCACTATGGGCCATGATCGTGACCTGCACGACAAATAGTGTGGACAACCTCCTGAATGTGACTTATCAAGAGACATTTGAGACTTTTTGGACTTGGAAAAACATTAGGGTTTACCTAAAATGGAAAATACTATATAAAGAAAAGAGAAAGAACTCTAAAGGAGAGCTCCATCCTCTGCCACTTTGAGGAAGATCCAACGAGAGAAGAAGAAGAAGAGAGGAGGAGAAGAAAGGAAGAAGGAGAAGAAGGGGCTGCAATGCTGCCATCTTCCTGTTCTATTCCAACCCTTCCATATGACTTTTCATCTCATCTTTATTGTTCTTTCATTTAAATGTATAAGATGGATTTGGTTTTGATGATGATGTTCTAAACTTCTTTAGGGATTTGTTCTTGAATCAAAGTTAATGTCATTTCTTTTGATGTTAATACATTAGGTATTGTGATTATTTGTTGTATTTGCATGATTTGGTAACAAATCGAGAGAGTGAATCGATAGCAAAATGATTAGATTAGATAATGAAAGTTAAACAATTAATAGATCACGAAAATAATCAAATCAAGAATTTAAACAAAGAGAGATCTCGTGTGAAGATCTGGTTATCTATTAAAGGGTTTAAGATATTCATAAATAAACCACTACTAATATATGAATATTTGTCAAAATAGAGCTTAGTCTTCACAGAGAGATATAACTTGTGCAAAAAAATTAATTTTTCTTTAATTTTGTAAAAAAATAGAGCATATTCTTCGTTGCCCTTTATTTAGGGACCCTTTGACTTTACTTATATTTTTCTGTTATAATTTCTGATTTTTATTTCTTGTTTTTAGTTTCTACTTTTCAAATAAAATAAAAATATAGTTGGCTGTTAATGTCAATTGAGTTAAATAGTTTTACTAATTATAGGAATTGCATATTATATAAAACTTAAGTATAAATAATTTTTAAAAATAAATAAAATAATTTATTTTGATCTCTTATGTATTATTTATTGATAAATTAACAATAAAAATTATAATTTAATAACTAAATTTTTATTTATAATCTAATATTTATTTATGATTGTTAAAAAAATATTTGAAATTTATATTTTGAATATATTTTAAATTTAATTATATTATTATTATTAAATTCAAATTATATTATTTTTAAATTTAATATCTAATTCAATTATAAAATTAAATTAATAATTAAATATGTAATATTAAATTAAATTATTCATAACTTTTATTTGTAATTTTAGGTAATATTAGGTAATTCATAGGCCATTATGCTTGTAAAAATTAATTGATTGCAAGAGGATTGTTTATTAATACAAATTAATTTATTTAATCCTTATTTCATTTATTAAACTCCATTTTAAAGGTTTAAAACTTTAAAAAATTATATTTGAATTTGAGCTAAACAAAGAAAGTCTACGAATTTATAGGTTAAAGCTCGATTATAACAACTTTTGTACATTGGAATTTTAGAATTAATAACTAATTTAATCAAAAACAACATTTATACCCACTCATCATATTTCAATAATTAATTGAAATAATTTTCGTTTATATTTTTATAATGATTGATAAATAATTAAAGTTCATACATTTTTTTTGAAATAATATTGAAATAATGTTACATATAAAATTCATACACAAGTAAATCATTTCATATAAGGATAACTAAAATTTAACCTTTTAAACTCAATCCTAAATTGAAATCCAATCATTCCATACTTAATCTATTAACTTTCAGTCAAAATGATGCCAAATTAGCAAAACTCTACATAATACCCTTCAAATCAACCCTTTAAATAACTAGAAATCTAATCATTCTATACCTACGCTATTAATTGAGGGTCAAAAACTCAGTCAAAATTTCTGCCTATAATATAAATTTTGACAGCATCTCCCCTAAATTTACACTAGGCA
>JANSVB020000454.1:2741036-2753001 GCA_025504935.2 Erythroxylum haughtii
TGAGCATGCACCATTCATATGCAATTCTATCATCATTTCACAATTTCACAACCAAAAGTATATGCCAATCATAATAACCCTTTCTCAAATCATGTGAAGGCAACATGTACCACAATTACGAAGCATTTAGCAATCATTCTCAAAAATTCATTTACAAAAAGCATGTGGCAATTCGCAAGCATTTAAAGAACAATAAATGCACTTTTATCAAGTAGTTGGAAAAATCAATTAATTGCATTTATTGTAATAACATTTATAGCTTATTAACTCAATTATAAAAATGTCACCCACCTGATTTCCTTGCTTGTAAACCTTGCTCAAAAAGCCTCTACTCTTGCCTTTTCTTGTTTTCCTTGATTTCTCTTGCCTCTCTCAATCTCCCTCATCCATGGCAAAATTCGGAAATCAAAAGGAGTTCAAATTAGACAACCCATAACTCATACTCACCAAAATTGATCTTGGAAAACTTAAACCCATATATTTCTTAAGCTATATGAACCAAAACCATCTCAAAAATCCAAAGATCAAAATCCATTCTTACCTTGAATCTTCACCAAATGAAGAGTTTCTTGGCTTGAATGGAAGCTCTCATCTTCTTCCACCTTTTTCCTTCTTGAATCAACTCGAAATCCTTCTTGAAATCCAAGGCATGAAGTAAACCCTAACTTTTTCTTCTTCCTCTCTCCAAAACTGACACTCTCTCATCTTTCTCTCTTTTCTTTTGTTTTCTCCCTCAATTTCGTGCTTCAATCTTCCTTAAAAGCCAACCCAAATGTCTTATTACAATAATGCCATTAATGAGTGAAAAATGACCAACCTTGTAACTTAAAAGCTTAAATGGTCTTCCAATTTTGCCCCTCATGCAATCTTACCACCTTAATTCAATTTAATCCATGTCATATGGTCTTGCTCAAATTAACTCCCATTAACATGCTAATTAATTCCACAAAAATACTCTATTAAGACCTCAAAACTCATTTAAATCATGCTTAACTCCTTCCGAAAATCAACACCTTTTCTAATCATGCAATTGAAGGAATTTGCTTGCACTTCCTTCTAGAGAAATGTTCCTCATTGTCTTAATTTTCTAATGACATCAGAATCATTCAATTTGGTTCAGTACTCTGAAAGTTATAGGCTAAACATTTCCAAACTATTCTTATGCTGAAACAATATGCTATGCTCAAATTCAACCCAAAATTTTACTTTCCTAGAGACTGAATTAGAACTCAATTTCATCAAACTATTTGTAGCCTTATATCTGTATTTTAATTCAAATCAAGAACCATCTGATTCGGATAACTAGAGTAAAAGTTATAGCTAAAACACCGAAGCATACTCAATGAACATTTTTCAATTTCATTTTTCAACTTTTAACTTCCAACATTTCTCCTACAACTCATCTTGTATCTAAACCATCTTTCTTAATTCACTTCAAATTCAAGAACTTTGCTTTTTTTTCTACACATGAATAATTGCCAAAATCTCTCATTTTACAGTTCTAGCTTCCAAGAAAAGTTCGGGGTCTAACATGACAAATCCGCATATACAAACAACCTAGCAACCAGAGAAATGGAACAATATCGGATGCAGCGACATTGTTCAAAATTGTTCAGCAAATAACAAAAACTTACCAGTGGAAGAAGAGTCCCTGCGTGCGCGAGAGTTGCCCAGTGTGCGATAGAGAAGCGTTGAGAGAAAGCCCAGCGTGCTAGGGAGGAGTGACTTTGGAAGATGCGAAGGAGGGCGTGCGAGAGAGAAAGAATCACGAAATATCAGAGGGGAGGGGTAGGGAGCGTCTGTCTTTGTTTCGGAGATAGGGATAGAGTGTTTTGTCCTTCAATTTTTGAAGGGACAAATTTTTTTATCCCTGTCCTCTATAGACAGGGGATAAAAACGCAGGGGCATTAACCAAACAATCAAGTGGCACAGGATTATTTTTTTGTCAACTGTCCCCACTCACGAGGACAGTAACCATACTGTGGGGCACACACTGCACAGGCAGCACTCTCCAAACAAACTTTTAATTTTTGTTTTATTTGGCTTAATTTTTAAGCATTAATTTCAATTAAATTCGTTGATATTATAATTTTTAAAAATTGTTTTGGATAATTTTTATTAGGAACATTTTTACAATTTAATTTAAATTTTAAAAAGTTGAATTATTAAATTAAACTAGTTATCAAATAAATAATTAGAATCAAGCAAATATTTTAATTAATTTCTTTCATAATTAGATTATGTTTGAAATTATAAATATAATAAGATTACATTATTTTTTATGAGGCCAAAATTTTAAAAAATTAAATTTCTTAGTTAAATATTAAATGCATGTTAGGAACATGATAGTTACCTTTCCTTATTTAAGAATTGATCAAAGAAAATTTGTTAGCCCAAAATCCATGTTCGATAGCAATAAAACCATATTTCTATTTATTGTTTGGCTTGTTAAGTAAACTTAAGGCCACCTTAACCTGAATATATTTTATCTTAAATTAGTGGGTCATATTTAACTAAATTTGTATGATTTAGATGAGCAAACTTATGATCATAAAAATTTAGAGGTAAGGCTAGGAATAATATATGTGATATATTTTGACAAACTGTTGTCACCTAACGAATTTAAGAGTCACATGAGATGGGATTGTTAAAATTGTTATCTACCTGATTTAAATTTAATTGGTTTATTGTGCAAACTCAACATCAATTATTTTTTAATAGAATCCTAGCCTAATAGGAAATTATTTGATAATTTCTCGATTTAATAGTGAGGGCTATTATTCTGAATAAATAGTGGGAGTAATCAAATTTTTATTAAAGTCTTTATTTTATTTTATTTGGGCATAAGCTAATACTTGCTCCTTTTATGCCAATTATCGAATCAGGATCTGAGTACCAACTTGACATTGAGGAGTATCATGGATGCTAACAAGTTGACTAGACCTAAAGATGTAGCACATCATAACACTACACTAAATAACTAATCCTAAAAATATAGCTAGTGGTAAGTCTAAATCAATCCCACAGAGAGTGCTTGGTTAGCTTTTATTATGGAAACAAATGGTGTTTAAGTTACAGAGGGTTTTGGTTTTCAAATAAGAAAATAAAATAAAACTAAACTAACAAAAGAAAATTAAATCAAACAATATAAAAAATGAGAAAAGTGATGAATACACTAAGGACTGGGTCATCGGTTCAATATCGACCTACACACAATTAAAGATACTTTATGAAAATGTTATTCTCATGTCTTTACTATCAACTATTAATCGTAGGTTGACGGTAAACTTTATTAACCCTGGTTTTCCCTTAGGTCTTGTTTAATTAAGAGAAGTTTGTTAATTAAACCTAGCTATAAAACAACCTATGATAAGCTCTTTAGATTTAATTGGACAGCTGCATTACGAGTTAGAAAACAAATTAATCAAGGTAACAAACATAAATGCTCAGGTCATTGAACTTAGGTTACGTTATCCCTAATGATTCAACACCAATAAAAAACACCATAATTATGGATTGTATCCCTAATGATTTGATATCATTAGTCACCACAAACAAATTTCATCATAACAATTAAGAATTATATTGAAGATTATAGCAATAGATTTGTAATAAAACAATCCACTGAATGTATAAAGATTATCTTTAAACAATACCCAAACAATAAATATAAGATAACATAATCAATTCGTAAGAGAGAAAGAATACAATACACATGAAGAGATGCCCAAAATATGTCTTTGACTTTAACATTCGCTATGAACCGGAGCAAGGAGGATTATCCCTCCATGGGTCTCCTAAAATGCAAGCTTCTATCGCCCCTCTTATTTCCCAAACAATTCATCCAACTTTTTATAAGTTTCTATCATCTTAGTATGTCTACTTATATTAAAAACTACGGTTCAAGTCTAGGATTAAAAGTTACAGACGTGACTATATTGCTTACGGTCGTGAATGACCTAAATGAGGCTCACATCTATAAGCCTCCTTTGTATGGGCGTGACAAGGAGTGTCACATTTATGCAACATGTCTCACAGGTGTGAGATGAGTGTCACGCCTATGACACATTTGTCATAGCCGAGAGAGATGTCTCACAGCTATGACAATTTCATGCATGGTTGTGAGCTGCTATATACTATATACATACTTCATATTTTTTCATTTTCTTGTCCCTTTTTGATCTAATCCTTCTCCTTCTTTATCCATGAAGATAAGGGAGTGTGAATCTCAAGAACATGACTCAAATATTGTGGTTTGGACTCACTTTAACTCTTTTGCTTCCAAATTGTACCTAAACCTAAATATGAACTAAAGTGAATGTCTTAAGCATTTTATAGCATTAATCACAAAGTGTTATGAAATAAATATATAATCAATTAAGCACATATCAATTTCCCCCACACTTAGCCTTTGGCCATCCTTAGGCAAAAAATTAAAATCAAAGTTACAAACCCAAAATGCTTACTCATTTTCCATATTTACTAAGAACAGATAATCATAAGAAAAAAGGAATAACTTTAAAAAATATAGAAAAAATTTAACTTTCAATGCTTCTACTCATGATCAATCAATAATCATCAACTTTAGAAACTGAGCAATCTAGAGGTAGAATTGAAAAAAAAGTGTTTAAATAAAATGGATCCATAGGTATACTGAAATACCATTCATAGTCATGACATTCCACAACTTTGTATATTATTTAATGTCTCCACCACTAATATTCACATGTATAATCTGAATCAAAGGATTTTTCAAGGTTGTAATGTGGGAAAAGGTAAAGGTGAGATGTAATTGGATAATGTAGTATGAAAGCTATTAAAGATAGTGAAATGAGAAAAACACTCAATATACCGTCAAGCGGAAAAAACAACACTCACTCACAATTATGTACATCAACTACGATGAATGTAAAAACTATAAAGAGTGAACGTTCCAAAACATTGAAACTATAAAGAGTGAATTTATAGCTCAAATTCAAGCTCTGACACCATAAACAACGTAAAGCATAATTAATTATAAGGGATCACTCATAAAGATTGATGATAAACAATACATTGAAACTATAAAGAGTGAACGTTCCAAAAAATTATCTACCTGATATATAACATACTCAAATCACCCATTCAATACAGCTTTAAGAGGAGAACCTAATCGTGAATAAATTTTCAAAAAAATTGCATTTCCTCCTAGATACTTTTATTTAAACATGTTTTTCTTTTTTATTTCTTTTTTACTTAAAAATTGGAAGAAGATACATCAACCTTAAAATCCATTGACAAGACATAAAATGACATTTTAATGATTATAACCACCCTGCATATATTTATACCCCCACACTTATACTCTTGCATATCCACAATCATCAACAATAAAAAAAATTCTCCATTAGGTTTAAGGCTTGGGTAGGACATTTGGTTAGGATTGATGCATGTAACGTGGTTAGCATAAACGAAAAGGAAATTAAAGCTCAAGGAGGCTTAACAAAGGAAAATTCATATTAATAGGTAGGCTATTTGGCTAATGTAGCTTATGAAACAAAGAATGCCTATATCATTTCCATATTAATGTATGTGATAAATATGTGGTCTTTAATATAAAATCGAACCAAAGTTAGGATATATGTATCATGAAGGTCATATATAAACAAAAGACAATAAGACTGGTATAGATGTGTTAGTCTATAAAGGCTTAAAATCCCGCTAGCTCATGTCTACCATTAGTACTACTCTTTTAAAGATAATGAATATTGACCAGTCACAAGAGTAAAAGTATATCTTAAAGTTTCTATGGATTCTTCTAATTAATTCACTCTCTAATTATTACCATATAATCCTATAAGCAATAGAAAAAGAGAAATTGTTTGTTTGTTTGTTTGTTTCTCTCTCTTTTTTTGATTGAAAACTTCAAAACATGTAAGAACAAACAAACTTAAAAATACACATGCTAATAAGAAACAAATGCGAAAATGTAAAGGAAAGGAAATAAACTTCCTTTGGGTTGCCTCCCAAGTATTTCCTTTGTTTATTATCACTAGCTCGACTCCATATTTTTCTTCTCACGTGACAAAATTATGATATTCAAGTGTCATGTTTTGCGCTTTCTCCACATGAGGTTGTTTAGGATAAGGCTTAAGTTGATGATCTCTCATATTCGGCATCTTCCCTATCTTCAAATTCTTAATCTCTACTGAGTCCATGCACTTTGGAAACATCTTGAATATCTCTTCACCATTTTCTTCCTCATTAATTTCTCCAACTTGCTAGGAAAAGTTAAAGGTTTAGTCTTAAAAATAATTATAGACTCACTACTCACCTTCAAGTTAAATAGTGTATCCTTTTCTCCTTCGAGCTACTCCTTCTCAACTTCTTCTTCACAATCAGTTTCTTGAGTAGTATTCTTAAGATTCTTAAGCTCCTCTTTACTCTGTAAGGTCTCTGTACTAATGTCCCTTAGGTTCACCTTGAGTTTAGATGGTTGTGTCTCATCACTTTGTGATGCTAGGTGGTTAAGAGCTTCCATCATCTGATCTACCTGGGTTACTAGGTTATGGATTCTAAGAACTATATCCTGCTAAAATTCCACAGTATTAATAGAAAGACACATAACTAAATCTTTTAAAGATGTACTTGAGTTTCGTTGCCACTCCAGGACATTAAACTTTGTATCCTGCCAAAATTGGCTTTCCTCTTATTGAAATTGCAAAGTGTTAGAAGTGACATCATTAACTAATTATTCTAGAGATGGACCTGAGTTGTAATTAAAAACTTTTGGTCTATTCAAGAATTGTTGTGTGTCTTACAAATTATCAAGGAAGGAATTTTGCTGATTATCCCATCCATAACTAAAGTTCGTATGATCACTCCAAAAGATCAAGAAATAAATGTAAAGACTAATTATGAACAAATATATATATATAAAACAATTAAAATCATAAATAAAAATTAAAAATACTATACTCCTTGACAATGGCATCAAAATTGATATGGTGCGTGGTGACACTACACAAACTAACTAGACCTAAAACAATAGCTAGTGGTAAGTCTAGGTCGATCCCACAAAGAGTGTTTAGTTAGCTTCTGTTATGAAAATAAACAGTGTTTAGGTTATGGGGGTTTTGATTTTCAAACAAGAAAATAAAACTAAACTAAACTAACAAAAGCAAATTAAATCAAACAACATAAAAATGAGAAAAGTGATTAATACACTAAGGACTGAGTCATCGATTCAATATCGACCTACACACAATTAAAGATACTTCGTAGAATTGTTATTCTCATACCTCTCCTAGCAACTATTGATCTTAAGTTAAAGGTAAGCTTTATTAACCCTAGTTTTCCCTTAGGTCGTGTTTAATAAAAAGAAGCTCGTTCTTTAAACCTAGCTATCAAACAACCTATGATAAGCTCTTTAAATTTAATTGGACAGTTGCATTACGAGTTAGGGAAACAAATTAATCAAGGTAACAACAACATATGTTCGGGTCATTTAACCTAGGTTATGTTATCCCTAATGATACAACACCAATCAAAAACACAACAATTACAAATTGTATCCCTAACGATTCGATATCATTAGTCATCATAAACAAATGTTAACATAGCCATTACGAATTATAATGAAGATTCCAGCAATGGGTTTGTAATAAAACAATTCAATGAATGCATTGAGATCATCTTTAAACAATAATCAAACAACAAATATAGGATAACATAATCAATTCCTAATAGAGAAAGAATACAATACACATGAAGAGATACCTAAAATGTGTCTTCAACTTCACTGTCCCCTATGAACCGAAGTAAGGAGGATTAGCCCTCTATGGCCTCCATAGACCTCAAAAAATGTAAGCTTTTATTGCCCCTCTTATTTCACGAACGATTCACGTAAGTTTTTACTATCGCAAGATGTCTATTTATATTTAAAACTAAGGTTTAGGTGCCAAGTGTAAAAGTCACAGGGTGACTATATGATGTTGGCTAGCATGTCTCAAGAGCTTTAGAGATAGCATGAGAAAATGGATGCACCTACTATGATTTTGCATCTCAAGGAGTTGTTTAGTGTGCAAAGTATAGTAGAGGGGTGCCAATTCTCCAAGGCATTATTTCAATGGAAGATGGTAGAAGGATCTTCATTTATCCTACATATGCTTAAGATGATTAGGCATATTAAAAAATTAGCCCAATTAGGTTTTGCCATAAGCCATGGGTTAAGCATTAGTTTGATACTGCAGCCTCTCAATTCAAGCTTTACACAGTTTGTTATGAACTTCCGCATGAATCAGAAGGATATGTCATAGCCCGAACTGTTGAATATGCTTTAAACTACAAAAGGGTACCTTAAAATGAAACATAATTATGTGCTTGTTATGGATTTTTCTAAGAGCAAGAAAAAGGGCTCTATGAAGAATAAGAACAAGAACTAAAGGCTTATACTAATTTAGTAAAGTTAAAAGGAGGTGTTAAGAAGAAGAGCAATGACAAGGGGACATTCTTTCATTGCAGAGCCAATGGAAATTGGAAAAGGAACTACCCATCTTATCTTGCTACCCTGAAAGATAAAAAGTTTAAGGAAGTGATAGGTGGCATTTGTACATACTTTTCTTAGGATAATTTGTTAGTTAATTGTGATAAATTGATTGTTGTTAACTTGTTTGGCTTATGTTTTGTCTTAGTTTCATATAATTTCATGATTATGTATGAATGCATGTGAATATGCATAAATGTGTGTGAATTAGGTCTTTAAGTTTAGGTTTTGCATAAATTTTGCATGGCATTTTTGCATGTCTTTTTCTTACATTATGTTGGTATGAATTGCTTGTGATTTGGGCATGATTAAGTGATTAATTTTGTTGTTAATCAATAGGTTTGAAGGTGGTTTTGAGGGATGGAAGTATAGAAGAAACAAAGAGAAAGCAAGTCATGCAACCCAAAGGAAAGCTGGAATTTTTCTGGGTCGACCCATTACCAATGTTAAGCATTCGCAAGATACAATTATTATTAAATGTTTTTCATTTGGATCCAAAATAAATAGGATAAATTCAGTTTAAAATTGGTGAAATAATGGCCCAATTTGGATAAGATATCACAGATTGAAGTCAAGATAGAAAACAGAGTTTTCTAGAAAATTCCAACTGGGAACTTCCTCTTTTATATGTCGTTTTAAGCATTAAATAGGGTATAAAAACCCAAGTTTAGACCCCAGAAAAGAGAAGGTCGTGCAAGACATCCAAGGGAGAGAGAATAACACATTTTTGAGATAAAAACCAAGAGAATTCAAGGTGGAATCAAAGAATTTTAAGGAGACACAAAGCTACCACCATAGAATTCTAGTTTTGCTCCTCAACATACAAACCTTACTTCTTCCCTTTTTTTGATTCTTTGTTTTAATTTGTTGAACGAGAAGGATTTATAGATATGTTATGAACATGTTGGATGAGATTTTAATGGATTTATAAGTAGTTATTAGGGTTGTTATTGCCTAAACTATGTAATACCCCACTTTATTCAATATTATGGACATGTTTGATGTTTATATTATATGGTTGTCCATACTTGAGTCACATAGAGATATGGAGTTAAGAAATGTTTTAGTAAGTGCCATGAGAGTGGGCTTACACCAAGAACACTCCATATATCAAGTTACTTGCCATTTGGAGAGTGATCTTGAATGGAAAAGTGGTCTAAAAATTTGTTCATATACTTTTAATGGTTAAGTGAAAAATGGGAACTGAGAGCATACATAATTCATTTACATCATTAAACTGGGCTTATTTGGTTCAAGTAATGAGAATGAAAGAACTAGGACATTAGGAAATTTTGGCTAAACATAATGAACATTGCTAAAGTGAGAGAATACATAGTTAGGTAATGACAATCCTAAGTTGTTACATTGATATTTTGATTCACTATTTTCTAAATTTGTGTCTCTACTTTTGTGACAACCCTAAAGTGAGTATCTATAACTCTCAATTATTATATTTTGGATCTTTCAAATCTAATTATTTGAGTTTCCTGAACAAAAAAAAATTTGGATCATACATATCAATACTGTGATTTCCAATTTGTATACTTGGAGGATAAGAGGTTTTAATTTAAAATTTGGAAAATTACCTATCAAGTTTTTAGATCTGTTGTAAGGGATTATGCCTAGCATCGAGTTTGGTTTGAATTGTTTTGAATTGGGTTTTCTTTTCATTTTACTTTGGTATTCTTTTCTGGTTTGTAATAGGTGTATGCACATAAGGAGTGTAGGAGTTTTGGAGAAATTGCAAGAACTTTACATCACCAAAGTAGAAAAGGAATTGAAAAAGTCAAGGACACAAGATCAAATTGAGTCGATAATGGCTAAACAGAGGGAACAAGGTAGTGAAGAAAGAACTTTGATGGACTTTATGCAGCTAGGGTTTAATATGAACCAACAAGGAATTGCTAAACCACCATTGAATGTAAAAAATTTCAAAATCAAGCCTGCTTTATTTAATATTTTGCAAAACAATGTTCAATTTTATGGTTTGCCATATAAGGATCCTAATACTCACATTGCCAATTTTTTGGAAATTTGTGATATTTTCAGGCAAAATGTGTTGTCGGAAGATGCAGTGAAGAACAAATTGTTTCCCTTCACACTAAAGGATCGAGCAAAGGCAAGGATGAACTTAAATACTCTAGAACAAGTTAGAACATAGTACCAATTGGTGAAATCTTTTTTTTTTCAAATATTTCTCATTGAGAAAGACAACAAGGATCACCAAGGAAATCACCAACTTTCAGTAATACGAGGGAGAATCATTATATGAGGCATAGGGGTATTTCAAGGAGTTGCCCCTATCATAATCTACCTAGGGAATTTTTGCTACAAACATTTTATAATGGGGTCAATTAAACAACTAGAAGCACCATTGATGTTGCTGTAGAAGGTTCATTGATGAAGAAGACCATAGATGCTACATATGACCTGATTGAAGACATGGTTGCTAACAACTGCCTTTGGTACAATGAAAGGAGTAAACCATTGCAGATGAAGGAACAAAAATGGGTTATGTTAGTAGATTCAAAAGCTACTTTATTTGCATAAATTGCATCATTAAGGAAACAGGTAAATGATCTTCAACCTTTATCTAGTTCTTTCAAGTATATGCATCAAAATTGTGAGATTAATGAAGAGGACAATCATAATTCATTAGAAAGTTATTTGATGAGCACTGAAGGCACAAAACAAGCTCATTATTTAGGATTACAATAGAGGTAAGGTAATAACCCATATTCTGGTACTTATAACACTGGATGGAAAAACCATCTAAAATTCTCTTAGGCTAACGCAATAGGAACCAATTGGAGACCTCAAAGACCCGTAAGATTTCAGGAAAAGGAAAGTAACTCACATGTTGCCTTAAAGTCAAAGTTTGGAGGTATTGAATCAAGGATAGAGGCAAAAATCGAAGCCCAAGATGTTGGAGTTATGTACATATAGTACCCTGGAAAGCAAGTGTATTTACATGTAACTTAATCTTCTTCAGTTACATTTATGTAATGAAAATATTTATTATTAATAAGACAAAAGAGTTTGGTTTTTATGAGCACTATATATCTAGTCATAAGGTACAAAGATTCTTTTGTAAGTAATATACATATATAGAGATGTATAGGAAACATGTATATTATAAGAATCTAAAATAATGGATTCACAGTTGAATAATCAAATTGGTCGCTTGATTATGGTTTAGACGTTAGTGTTTCGATTTATTTCCGTGTAAGTAAAGGAGTTTACTTCAAGGGAATGATGAGTTTCATATCATGATAATAGTCGACTATCGATAACGTCACTATTTCCTGAATCTGTAATCAAGTATATTTTCAAGAATAAAGTGGGCCGTTACTTTAATCTTGAAACATACAAGTTAAGCATTCACTTATTATGAACCATAATTTTGATGAGTGGTGAACTCGTATGTGTTTAATTATAATT
>JANSVB020000454.1:2815461-2829501 GCA_025504935.2 Erythroxylum haughtii
ATGACATGAATGCATGTATACTACGTGCATGTGCAACCAATCAGTAATTATAGAGGCTATATGCTGTATGCACATTCTGAGATATAATTAAATATCCCGAACCTATCCTAATTACCAAAATGCCCTTCCTATAGGAGAGGGGATGTTACAAACAAATTCTATAAGCATTAGTGAACATTGAAATGGTTTTGTTTAGAGTTAATAAGTATTATTAAGGAACATCAACATTTGATTTAACTTCTAATTACATTTGACATAAATCTAGCCATGTTATGTAAGGGATATGATATTATACAAATTTTAAAGGTTATATCTTATAGATAAGTGAACTTCCTCTAAATTAATTTTTTACGTTAAAATTTTATTAAAGAAGAGCATAATATGTTTTATATAATTGTTAAGGTTTTGTACATAATAATTTGAAAGCATAAATAAAATCGAGTTGTTCATAGTCATAAACTAGCTTAAGCACTAATGCGTAAAAGAAAATAATGATAATAAGTTTAAGTACTAATCTTAGTTTGACACTTAAAAGGGAAATGAATTTGGTGTTTGTGATTTTTTATCCCAAATCAATTACCTATAGATATAAGAATTATATAGAATGGATCTAACAACAACAATAATAACAGCAACAACAATAACGACAACAATAACGATGAAAAAAACAACGACAATAATAACAACAATAACAATAATAATAAATTAGTATAAGAATGGATTTTATAATGTTGGACCAAATTTTTTAACCTACACCCACTTCTCAAGTTTCATTTGGGATTTTTTACTAACTTTTTTACTTAAAAAAGTAAAGGAGCTTTATACATCATCTTTCTTTTCTATAAGTGAAAAACAATTTTTATAACTTTCTATTGAGGATGAAGTGAAACATCCCACTACTATAGAGCATATACCGACATTCTAGATAATATCTGAGCATATACCCCAGGGCAGCGGTATGTTAGAGTAGTCACATTAACTTATGATCGCATCATATAGAACATAAGCATTTCGAAGAACTAAATTTCCTCATATCATTCATAGCCATAAGCTTACATTGTCATTACACTCCATAATCCATGTATTTACATTACCAAAGATGTATGAGATTCTTTACATTTCATTAAAAAACATAAACTTTCATTACACTCATAATTCATGTTTATATAATATATAACATGTGAAAGTTCACAACTTTATACAATGCGTATAACATAAAACTACGTGTTAGACCAAAATAATCTAACTAGACACTTTAGAATCAGTAACCAGACTTTTGAGCCATTCTTGGTTCCAAAGCGGACAATACTAGACTGCTACTAGATTGCCTTAAAAGCTAACTCACCCCAGTACCTGAAAATCAATATCGCAATTTTGATGAGTTTGCGAACTCAGTGAGTGAACGATCGTCAATGTGCTCACTCATATCAAAACACAAATATCATAAGTATAAAACCAATTTCAGGAATATATCACATTGTTCAGAATCAATTCTTATTCATCACACCACTCAGTTTGTGTACCAAATCACAATATACATATCATATTTCACAAGCATATTAGGAATATAAGCATTTCATAAAGTCATCTCAAAACAATCCAATCACTCATCTTACTTATTCATGTCATCAACATATACATAAGTATTTCATATCACTATTCAACACAAATCAATGGTTCTTTCCAATCATTCTCAAGACACATGTAAGGATATATATATGCAAATGCACATGAGACTCCACTTCCATTTTTAGTTTTGTTGCAACCGAGCACTTATTTAATTGTCCCATATTCGTTACGAATATTGGGCTCATTTTAGATACTGTCTCGTACCTATTGTAGATATCGAGCTCATTAATAACTGAGCCTATGGCTCTGTATGCACATTTCCTGAGCTTTATCACACTAGTCACTCTGATCATAACTCCTTTATCTGATCATGCATATTAATGTCATGAAATGCACCATTTTATACAATATACTATCAATCGTTTTCATTCAGTATGCACAATCATTTATCACAATCATCAGATCTAAGTTCGCCATTCAACATTCAGTTGAGCACTCATTTTTCCATATTCATATACAAGTAGATAGTACTTCTAATACATTTCTACATATTTTACTCCTCAGACTATCAATGTCCGAAATTATCACAATCTTATAGGTAACAATTCAATAATTATAATTTAAACAAAAACAAATCAAATATAGTGAGAAAACATCAAGGTTGACTCACTGTATTCTCCATATTAGCTATTGCATTGACGATCTGGCAATGTCTGGATGTTGATGATCAATTTGTGCTTCTATATCATGCAATACACACATATCTACACATTTACTAACTTCTTTAATCAAATGAGTACCCAATCATACACATGTAAATGTATTATGTTTAATGTATGCTCAATTGAACATCCCAGGTCTGTAATATTATTCACAAATCTTGCTCATTTATTCATCATAGCTTGTATGTATCCTATTTTCAATTAGGTTTATACCTTAAGAAAATTTGATTACTCTAGATTCATCAATCCTTTTCTAGCATTATATATTCACACAATTTCCCATTTCTCATTCATTCATACCTAATTCACATCTCTCACATCCTTTGCATCACATTTGCATCCATAAGAACACCTTCATTCCTTTAAAAACTCACAATTTCATATTTAGATACATTGATTTCCAATAATCCATTCCTTAAGTTATAACCTCAATTAACAACCTAAACTTATCAAACCCTTAACCAATTAATCCAAAAACAATTAGGTTCATTTTAATCCTCAATCAAGTCCAAATACACCAAGGTAAAGTAGCTTATCCTTAATTGGTCCAACAATCACACAAAACAGAATTTTTAATTTTAAAACATTTCCCACAATCGTGGGGTACCTTTCATCGATTGTAAGGTACCTTTCCATGATCGTGGGGTACTTTTCCACCATTGTGGAAAGACAAAACAAAAAGTTTCTCACTTCAATGCATTGGCCACGATTGTGGAAAAGAGCTTAGCAACTTCCATGATCATGGGATTGGTGAATAGAAAACTTACCATCCATTTCCTTCAATTTTTTCTAGATTCTAACACCATCATAATAGTGCATTGATTATACCTTAATTATACTTCAAATCCTAATCTAAAATCATCCATTGAATAGCCTCTAATTTATGGTTTCATACATCAAAACAAAACCAATTCATCCATCAAATTTCCAGCGCAACTTTATCATCAATACCACAACCAAGTTCATCCCTAAAGAAGCATCATGAATGTTATGCTAACATGTGCACAATAGATGAATAAATCACTTACTTGTTTAGCTTAAAACCTCCTCAATAATCAAGCTAATTTTGTCCTCCAAACATGTAAGGATAAAGCATCTCCAAAAACAAGATGGAATGAGAAGGATTTCTGAAAACAAGACGAAGGCTACAAAATTTTGGCAAAAATTCAAGGGTTATGGAGGTGGTGTAAAAGTGTTGTTGGTGTGAAGAAAGAAGCGTATAGCAAGTAACCTAAACATGAAAGAAGAAGTCTTTCAAGTGTGGAGGTCGTGGGGTGCAAGTATATGGAGAGGGGTGAGAAACATGTCATGCCACTTGTCAAATAAAGAGCTATGTCCTATGTCTTCTTTTGATGCTACGAATTGTCACCTAATTTTTGGTCCATTTTTCACATAATTCCTAGGCCACTTATCACTCATATACTCAACCTATTTATCTCCCAATGAGCTAAGCCATTTGTCACTTATTGTCATCATTTCATAAGCCTAATCAACTTAAATTCTCATGTATTAATTTGTCATGTCCTTTAACATTTCTCCTAGAGTAGATGCATATATCATCTTATCAATCACTCTATTGTAACAATAAATTCCCATTTCACTAATTATAATTCATCAAACAAAATTCAAGTTAGAATTAGCACACAATTACATCATAATCATTTAAGATCTTTCATACCCTGGGATATGTCAAATGAGTGCATATACTATTTTTATAATGTCTCTAAATCATGATTCGTATATAGATGCGAATATGATGCAAGCAAATGTAATGCACTTCATGAATTCTCATATGATATGACTCAATCTAACGATTAAATTATTAAGTTCGATATCCCACCATATTGATTGGTTCTTTTACATAATTCAAATTACTTGAAATCTCTACTTCCTATACAGGAATCACATGGGTCGAGTTTGATCGATATCTTCTGAGCATACTAATGTAGAACACATTACAAATTTGAGTCATCTCAGCTGGTAGTGCTAGTCTGTATGCCATTAGTCCAACTCTCTCGGTAATCTTATATGGACTAATGTATCTAGGGCTCAACTTACGCTTTTTACAGAACTTTAGCACTCCTTGCCAAGGCGACACTCTTAAGAACACTTTGTCTCCCACTTGGTACTCCATATCTCTCTAATGTTGATTGGCATAACTTTTCTGTCTATCTTGAGCCGCCTTGATTCTACTGCGGATCAATTTCATCTTATCAATAGTGTTTTGAATCAATTATGGGCCTTCAATAGTCCTTAGGACCTCTTCATCCTAATACAATGGCGATCAACACTTTCTGTCATATAACACCTCATACGGAGCCATACTAAGGCTATTGTGGTAACGAATACTGTAAGGAAATTTAATAAGGGCGACATATTGATCTCATGCTCCTTGAAACTCCAAAACACAAGCCATGAGCATATCCTCAATAGTCTTAATAGTCCTCTCACTCTGTCCTTTTGTTTGAGGATAAAATGTTATACTGAACTTCAATTTCGTACCTAATGCTATTTGGGATCCTGATCAGACACAATAGACAATGGAACACCATGCAACCTCACTACCTCATTAAGATACCTCCGGGTCAATTGATCCAGTCTATTATTCTCTCGCATAGGTAAGAAATGGGCCGATTTTATCAATCTATCAACTATGACCCATATGGCATCATATTAACTTGGAGTTCTTGGCAAACCCATAATAAAATCTATAGTGATACTCTCCCATTTCCACTTCGGAATAGGTAATGACTGTAACTTTCCAACCAGAGCCCGATGCTCTGTTTTAATACGTTGGTAAGTCAAACACTTAGCAACATACTTCGCCACTCACTTCTTCATCCTGACCACCAAAAATATTGTTTCAGCATATTGTACATCTTGGTAGTACCAAGATGCATAGCTTAAGCTGCTAAGTGAGCTTCCTCTAAAATCTCTCTCCTCAGATCATCAACATCAGATACACATAATCTCTGTTTCAATCACAAAGTATCATCTCTCAATTCAAACTCAGAATTCAAATTTTGTTTCAACTTCTCAATAAGCTTCTCTAATTCTGGATCTTTACTTTGAGCTTTCCTGATCCTTTCATGTAATAATAGCCTAAGTTTCATATAATAGCAGGACAATCTCTTCTCTAATGCTTGAAGGAACCACAACGTAGGCAAGCTCATGGTAGCATCCAACATTCACCACCATGTCTCTTCCCACAGTGCTCAAAGCTAGGCATCTTTAGTGGTTGCCTATTATAAGTATGTCCTTTAAACGTCTGACCTCTACTAGAATAACTAAAGCTACGTCTAGGCCTAAACAATCTCGGTTGTGATCGTGACAGTCTAATATGGCGCTTACTGAATATTCTACCATAATCAGCCTAAAATTTGCCAGGCCTCTTCATTCTGAACTCTTGCTTATACAAACCCCATTCATCCTTCAGTAGTTACTCAATTCTAATCAAAGCAGCTCTTAGCTCAGTGAAGCTGCTCAAATTGGTAATTGTCAGCCTCATTCTAAATTCCATATTCAACATGTCCTCGAAATGTCTACATTTGTCTTCCTTAATCAGGATCAAGGCTGTAGCATACCCCATTAGTTCATTAAACCACACTTCATACTCAGCTACAGTGAGGCTCCCTTGTTTTAGATTAAGGACCTCCTTCAGTTTTCAGTTTGGGTAGATCTTTGGCATGTACTTGTCCTTGAAGACCCTCAAAAAGTCTTCCCATGTTAGTCTACAAAGTCAGATCAAACTATCAGGAACAGTCTTTCACCATTGGTAAGTTGGGTATTGCAGTAACAAGATGACATAATTAAACCTCTCATCTAGTTCATAATCCATCTGGTCCAATATTCTTTCTATCATCTCTAACCAGTTCTTTGCTTCGACAGGGTTTGTACTTCTGTAGAAGTCTATAGCTCCTTATTTCCTGAGTTTGTTGTATCTCCTTTCTCTCCTCTCAAGTATTCTCAGAGGCATTGGTTTAAACTGGGGCATAAGAGACTCTCTATTAGCCCCTATTGACTCAAGGTTAGTTGATTCAACCACTTGGTCTTCGATAGTAGATGACCTATAATAGACAACAATTGTGATTACTATACGAATCTCTCACTAGATATCATGTTACACTAATCCTATATGTCCTTGGGGATGCCAATCCATGCTTTGATACCAAAAATTGAAACATCCCACTACCATAGAGCATATAATGACATGCTAGAGAATATCTGAGCACATACCCCATAGAAGCGACATGTTAGAGCAGTCACATCAACTTATCATGGCATCATATAGAACATAAGCATTTCAAAGAACTAAGTTTCCTCATATCATTCATAGTCATAAGCTTACATTATCATTGCAATCAATAATCCATGTATTTACATTACTAAAGATGTCTGAGATTCTTTTCATTTGATTCATAAACAAAAACATTCGTTACACTTATAATTCATATTTATACAATACATAACATGTGAAAGTTCATAACTTTATACAGTGCATATAATATAAAACTGGGTGCTAGACCAAAATAATCTAAATAAATGCTTCAGAATCAGCTGACCAGACCTTTGAGCCATTTTTGATTCGAAAACAGACAATACTAGGCTGTTACTAGATTGCCTTAAAAGCTAAGCCACCCTAGTACTTGAAAATCAACGTCGTAATTTTGATGAGTTTGCAAACTCAATGAGTAAACCATCATCAATGTTCTCACTCTTGTCAAAACACAAACATCACGAGTATAAAACCAATTTCAAAAATATATCACATTATTCAAAATTAATTCTCATTCATCACATCACTCAGTTTGTAAACAAATCACAATATACATATCATATTTCACAAGTATACTAGGAATATAAGCATTTCATAAAGTCATCTCGAAACAATCCAATCACTTATCTTAATCATTCATGTCATCAACATATACACAAGTATTTCATATCACTATTCAACACAAATCATTGGTTCTTTCCAATCATTCTCATGATACATGTAAGGATATGCATATGAAAATGTACATGAGACTCCAGTTTCATTTTTATTTTTGTTATCACCGAGCGTCTATTTAACTATCCCATATCTGCTGTAGTTACCAGACTCATTTCAGATACTGTTCCGTACCTATTTTGGATACTGGGCTTATTAATAACTGAGCTTATGGCTCTGTGTGCACATTTCTTAAGCTCCAAGCTCTTTTTCATATTGGTCACTCTGATCACAACTCCTCTATTTGATCATGCATATTAATGTCATGAAATGCATCATTTCATACAATATACTATCAATCGCTTTCATTCAGTATGCACAGTCATTTATCACATTCATTGGACCTAAGTCCAGCATTCAACATTCAGTTGAGCACTCATTTGTTCATATTCACGTACAAATAGCACTTCCAATACATTCTCGAATATTAGACTCCTCATATATCAATGTCTAGAATTATCACAATCTCATAATTAACAATTCAATAATTAAAATTTAATCAAAAAAACAAATATAGTGAGAAAACATGTAGGTTGACTCACAGTATGCTCCAGATTTGCTATTGCCTTGACGATCTGGCAATGTCTGGATGTTGTCAATCAATTTGTGCTTTTATATCATACAATACACATATATCTACACATTACAATCAAATGAGTACTCAATCATACACATGTATATGTGTTATGTTTAATGCCTGCTCAATTGACTATCCCGAGTATGTAATCTTATCTACAAATCTTGTTCATTTATTCATCATAGCTTGTATATATCATGTTTGCAATTAGGTTTATGACTTAAGAAAACTTGATTACTTTAGTCAATCATTCATTCACCAATCATTTTCTAGCATTATATATTCATGTAATTTCTCAATTCTCATTCATTCATACCTAATTCACATCTCTCACATCCTTTGGATCACATTTGCATCCATAAGAACACCTTCATTCCTTTAACAACTCACAATTTCAGATTTAGATACATTGATCTCCATCAATCCATTCCTTAAGTTATAACCTCAATTAACAACCTAAATTTATCAAACCCTTAACCAATTAATCCATCAATAATCTAAGTTCATTTTAAGCCTCAATCAAGTCCAAATACACCAAGGTAAAGTAGCTTATCCTTAGTTGGTTCAACAATCATAGAAAATAGAATTTTTAATTTCAAAGCATTTCCCACGATCGTGGGTACCTTTTCTCGATTTTGGAAAGACAAAACAGAAAGTTTCTCACTTCAATGCATTGCCCACAATCGTAGGAAAGAGTTTATGCAGCTTTCACGATCGTGGGATGGATGAACAGAAAGTTCACCGTCCATTTCCTTCAATTTTTTCTAGATTCTAACACCATAATAATAGTCAGCTGATTATACCTAAATTATACTTCAAATCCCAATATAAAATCATCCATTTAATAGCCTCTAATCTATGGTTTCATACATCAAGACAAAACCAATTCATCCATCAATTTTTCAACACAACTTTATCATCAATACCACAACTAAGTTCATCCCTAAATAATCATTATGAATGTTATGCTAACATGTATCAGAGTAGATGAATAAATCACTTGTTCAGCTCAAAACCTCCTCAATCATCAAGCTAATTTAGTACTCCAAACCTACAAGGATAAATCATACTCTAAGAACAAGATGGAATGAGAAGGATTTCTAAACACAAGATGAAGGCTACAAAATTTTGGCAAAAATTCAAAGGTTATGGAGGCAGTGTGAGAGTGTCGTTGGTGAGAAGAAACAAGAGGGTAGCAAGCAACCAAAACATGAAGAAGATGTCTTTCAAGTGTGGAGGTTGTGGGGTGCAAGTGTGTGGAGAGGGGTGAGACACAAGTCATGCCACTTGTCAAATAAAGAACTATGTCATGTGTCTTCTTCTCATGCTATCAATTGTCACCTAATGTTTGGTCCATTTGTTACATAATTCCTAGGCCACTTGTCACTCAAGTACTCAAGCCATTTATCTCCTAATTAGCTAAGTCATTTGTCACTTATTCCCAATTCCACATGTCATCATTTCATAGGCCTAATTAACTTAAATTCCAATGTTTCAATTTGTCTTGTCCTTTAACATTTTTCCTAGACTAGATTCACATATCACCTTATAAGTCACTCTATTGTAACAATAAATTCTCATTTCACTAATTATAATCCATCAAACAAAATTCAAGTCATAATCAATACACAATTACATCATAATCATTTAAGATCTTTCATACCCCGATATATGTTAAATGAGTGCATATATTATTTTTACAATGTCTTTAAATCATGATTCATATATAGATGTGAATATGATGCATACAAATGAAATGCACTTTATAAATTCTCATAGGATATGACTCAATCTAACAATTAAATCCTTAAGTATAGAAACAGGTTACTACCTGCAGTGGAACCACAACATATTAAATTCTCAATATGAGTCCCAATTGTACCTAGCTACAAATTAAGAAATCTCTTTTTTATTCACTTCAATGATCTAAGGCTCAATCTGAACAAAGTAGTGAATGAATGCAATTGAATACTCTCAATAAATTATCAAAAATTATAAAATGTTAATAAATATATCTACCAATTAGATTATAGACTATCGATATAGAATTGTAGTGATCATATCCATTAGAGATATAAACTAGTTATAATGGCTAGTTTTAAAGATAGCGATTGAATTAATTGTATGTTCTCTTAACTATCACACATCGATATAGGTTAGTAAAAATGATGCAAATTTACTACATTAAAAACTCTTTTCTTTTAAAAAATTCACTCAACTTAAGGCAAAAGAGTCAATTTTGACCCTAAGTTTTACACTAGTCGATAAGTTTAATCATAATATTCTAGAGAAAATATTTAAGACCCTAACATTTAAAAAATGTCAAAATCTAACCCTACTTTGAAAATATTAAAATCTTATTTATTTAAACTTGTCGACTGATGTAAAATATAAGGTCAAAATTGACCTTTTTGCCCTGAACTTAACTCACACATAGATCAATTGATGTCCATCTAAAACATAAATTCATATAGTTAAACGAGTTGAGCTAACTTTATATAGGTCAATTGAACTAACATTTAAGTCTAAAGTTTTGATACCCTTAGTTGGTCATAGGTCAACCTAACTCTCTAAAATAAAATTTTGGTAACCTTTTATGTTCTAAAAAGCAATAAACATATCTTAAAATTAGAAAAAAAAAGACTTAAATAAGTTCTAGAAAGTAAACAAAATGTGTTTTGTGGATCACAAGAATTTTCATGAAAGTACAATTAAAATGTTCTTTTGAATTTTGGAAGATGTGTTAACCCGTAAATAGTATATTCACATAACTTTAAGCCCCTGGAACATTGAAATGAATGTGTTAAAGAGTTACAAGGAAAATACATCAAATGATTACGTTGAAGATGCTTGTCTAATTGACTTGAAACTCGTGAATCTAGATTGAATGCTTACTTGATCTGAATTTGGATGCTCCATTTTAATTAGTAGCCTTTTTATTCCACAACTTGAGTCAACCGACTCCATGATTTTTTTTCCTCACTTTTTCTTAAATAGTAACATATTGCTTTTGTGTATCACAAAAACAAACCATCCATATCGATATATTTAGTTACCAACATAATATGGACTTCAATTTAACACTATGAAAGGAATTTGTTAACGTATAATTTGTTTTACTTTGCCTTTTTGGTTATTTGATTAATTGTTGTTGTTAAAAAAAAAAGTCATTTTGACAACATAGTTCAGTTGACTTGAAATTTGACCTAATATAAGATATTAAATTATATGATCAAATTTTTTTAAGATTGTGGAGTTTTTTGGTATTTAAGTCATACTGATCAACCCGATGTAATTTGTTTAAGGTTTATGTCTTTTTTTATAACCTCACTTTTTCTCTTCCACTTCTCATCCATAATGCAAGCTCTTTCCCTTTACAATGCTTCCTTCAAAATCATCCGAATCTTCTTCTGCCAAAAATCTTGCAGAAAAATACAAAACTGAAAAGAAAGAGAAACGAAATTGAGAGTTTAAGATATTAATATTTTAGATATAACAACTTAATCAATTTCAATTCTTCTTGTTATTTATTAGTTGAATAAAATAAATATGATTTAAAATACTCACTTGAGGATAAGAAAAGGAAATAAAGAAGACCAAAAATTTGGATTAAGCGGGTAGAATCATATTACACTTTATTTCCATGATTTTGTGCGGATGGATAGGTCTAGTATTAATTATGTGAAAGGAGAGAAAATAACACAACTCATTAAGTTAAACATAGTACAAGTTGCTTTTTGAGGCTCAAAGTTTACAATGTAATACAACTTGAATCTTAATAATTTGAAACATTTTAAAATGTAGATGATAAATTAACATGTCGTGTAATTTATAAAGAATTTATCCCATTAAATTTTTTATTTACTTAATATCTAATTTGAAATGTGGATGATAAATTACAATTAATGAGAGTGGGCTGGCTAACTAAGGTCAAAGATGGGAGAATTTTTCTATTTCCCTTCTAACCTTCTTTTTTTTACTTATTTTTTTATATGAGATCGGGGTATTCACCGATAAATCTAGTGACTAATTTTCTCGCTGATAAGAAGGCACCTCATAAAATGGGACAATTGATCCAAAAATTTAAGGATGTGCTATATCGAAAAGTAAGGATCAAACTTCTAACTTTTGATTAAAAGTAAACGAATCCCTTCCTGTTCAATCACATCCCTTAGTTTTCTTTTCTTTCCCTTTAATAAGACCATTTTAAAAAGCCACCAACAGGCGCGTCTAGTAGCCCCGCGAGGGAACGAATTTACTGCCATGGAAATGCCCATCAATCTCTGGACCTCTATCCTTATATTTATGTTTGGGTTTTTAAGTTCCCTCGCGTCATGTCATGCAGCGAAGCATCAAAGCTGTAGTTAAGAACCCCCAAAACAAAAACAGTTTTTATCATAGAAAAAGGTCTCTCACGACCTTGGCTTCACTTGGCCAGCTCATTCTCTCTCCCTCCCTCTTTCTCTCATCTCCCAATGAGCACCTAAGTACCAACCCCTCTCTGCCTCTCTCTCTCTCTCTCTCGTTCATGTGCGACATTATCAACGTTTGCTCTTCCAGATCTCTCGATGATGCGCCCTTTTTGAGACACTTCCTCTTTATCGCAATCTTTTTGTTTTTCCTTGTTTTCTTTTTTTAATTCCATTTTAATTTCCGACTATATTTCCTCTTCAGATATATTCCATATCCGACTAATCCGAAATTTTCGTTTTCTCGTTGCTTTTGGTTTAAAGATCTCATTTTGGATTCTTGGTTTTGGTTATATTGTGTAACAAGCTCAAAGGGATAGAGGGTATGGCAAATGGGGTTGAAGAAATGGTGTTGTTTGGCGATGAAGAGTTGAGAGAGATTTGTGGGGTCAAGAGAGGTGTAGATTACATAGAGGTGACGTGTGGGTGTACCAGCCATAGATATGGTGATGCTGTTGGGAGGCTTAGGGTTTTTGTCAATGGTGATCTTGCGATCACCTGCGAATGCACCCCTGGTTGCAACGAAGGTGTCCCTCTCCTTCTGTTTCTCTTTCTTATCTCTCTTGCGCCTTATGAAGCTATGGGTTTGATTATTTTGCATGTTGACTGCGTCTTGCCCTTGCTGGTTGTCGCTTTCAGTTTTATCAAGTAAAACAGCTGGACAGTGTGAACGGTGTATCCGTGTTTCGTTTGTTATACAATATAAGACTCCAAGTGTATGTTGTTTTGTCTCAATGAGGGAGCTTTCTTTGCCATTCTGTACAATAAGATAGTTTTCTAACTTCATATCTTCTGCGTCGCATTGCAGGAAAGGTTCTGTCTTGATTTTTTTTTTTTTTTTGAGTTCCAGAGCATATTCTCCTGCATTCACTGTCCTCCTTTGTGGCTATATTTGTAATGCTTTTTAACTTGCTACACCTGGTTTTGGCTTTTGAAGCCACACTTCTGTTCTTGTCAGTCATAGTAAGGCTTTTGTGGGATCATATGTCATTCGCTCTTTGTACTGTACAGCACCCTCCCCGAGGCTGCATTTTTCTTCTATTGCAATTTGTTAGCCCTTTCACGGTTGACGTTATTCAAAGGACTTCATTTCAAGTCTCAATGATGTCGGTTGGTTCTACGTTTTACCACCACATAGTGGTTTGAGTTAGGATGCGTTATTATCTTGTGTTTCGTATGCATGCGTTATCGCTGTTTACTGCTAAGTTGTTACATGGTACTTGGGATGCACCTAGCAGTTCACAGTATATACTCCTTTGCACTCTCATGCATTTTGTTTTACAAGCATGCAGCAATAATGGCTGTTTAATTAGCGTATGTCACTCCCACCAAGTGTTTTATGAGTTGATGTCATCTCCTAAAAGTTGAAGGGGCTTGATAGAACAACAGATGCTTAAATTTGTAAAGGACTTTCAGAGAAAGATGCCAGTGATACTAATAGTCATACTGATTTTAGGGATGTATTGCGTTAGTTTGTACTGTAAATTGTCTTTGGTCATACGAAGAAAACTAGGCCATTGGTTGGGGTTATTCTGTTTATAAGTACAATCGTCATTAGTATGAAAAGACAAATATTCATCATGTACTTCATTTGTCCAATTGATATCTGGTGGACCCACATGGAAACTTTTTGGAGTAAAAATGTTAAGAAATAAAATTTTTTTAAAATTTTGTTTTATATCAAATTTTAAATGATTATTTTTAATTTATGCA
>JANSVB020000454.1:2829601-2848349 GCA_025504935.2 Erythroxylum haughtii
ATGCCAGAAAATGAAACAATCATCCCTATCAAATTCAACTTTACACCTTTCAGGAATCTCATGGACTGTGTTAATGATAGGCAAAAATCTGTTAGTTAGATCCTTAATATATTTCTTCATACAATGTTCATAAATTTTTGATTATATCTAATTGTATTTATCTTTAACACGTGATAGATATTTTAGCCATTGTTATTGAAGTGTTAGATAAAAAAGAAATCATCAAAGATGGAAGAATTTCAACTGTACAGAAATTTCTTATCACCAACAAAGAGTAATTTTAATTCTCTGTCATTCTTTATATTTTCCATGAAACTAAGACTTTTTTTTTGTTTTTCTATCATCTCTTTTTCTGTTAGGCACCAAACGATCATACTATCACTGTGGAATTCTTTTGTTGATAATAAGGGCCAACACGTTACTGAATCCCCACACTCTTATCCAGTTATTGTCTGTAGAAGATTGAAAATCAACTTCTATAACGGTATTTTTTCCTTCCTCATAATATTACCTATTCTTATTTACCTTTTTATTTTATCTCAAAGTTACAATTTAAAATCTTAGGCGTTGCATTATCAACATGGTTCGACTCAGCAATCCTCGTTGATCCACCAATACACGAAGTTACAAATCTAAAAAATTGGTAATCCATTATCTTACCAATAACATCTCTGCTTCTATGATCTATATCAAAATTTACATCTTCACTTCAACTGTCACTCAAATTATGTCAAAATTTTTAAAATTCTTATCCTTTCATATTTACAAATATTATGTTACAAATTATATAGAAAATTTTTAAAATTTTTATATTTTCATCTTTATAATTATTATGTTACAGGGAACGATGAAATATTAAGGAAATTAAAAACTTTATCAATGAATGATCTTACCTCAAATATAATCCTGATATATCTTCTGGATCCCATCAGAAAATCACCAAAATTATGTTTTTAAATTCTGCCACCAAGGTAATTTCATTTACATATTCTTATCCAATATTTCGTTTAAAACTTTTTTTTATCAAAATCTTGTTATTGGTTTTTCCCAGATATCATGTATTGAAGGTAAAATTTCCTTTCAACACATCTTACAAAAATACTAGTTTATAGCATGCAAGAAATGTTTCCGTTCTACGGCTGCTGCATATGGAGTTCTGTTCACTTGTAATTCTTGCAGAGAAAAACTAACAGCTGAACCAAGGTTTCCACCTTCTATTTTCAATCTTCAATTTACTACTTGTTACTTCCCATCTGAAATTTGAAATTTTTACATGGCTTTTTTACTTACATGTTATGCGTGTGACTTTTTCGCTCACACTCATGACCTTTTTACTTACATATATCCTATTGTACATATAAAATCTTTTTTTGTTTTTGTTCTAATTTTTTGTATAAGTGCTGATATGACATAGATTTGACTGATGAAATAGGGACTATCACGGCTTCCATTTTTGGCGAGCTAGCTGAAAAACTTTTAAATTTCACCGCCCTTAAAGCTATGCAATATTTCAATGAGGTTATATTTTTCCATCTATCTTTCTTCTTCGTTTCCAATTTAATATGCCACAAATTATCTTTATATGGTTATTTCACTGATAGTTGATATTTTTGGATTTGCATAATAAAAACATTGATCTCCCTTTAGAGAAGGTACACACAGAATTAAAAAGCGATATATTTCTTCTCCATGTCAAACCAGCAAGCATTCAATCATCGGATGCAATGCAACAATTTACTCTTATTTACTACCACAAAATTGATGCTCATGAATTAGAAAAGCCTCCACTTTTGCCCGCAAAAGATGACCAACTTCCAGCTGATGATCAACATGACGATGCTGAAATTACACCTCTAACTATCTCAGGTCATTTTTATTTATCCTCATTTTGTATTTCATCTTTAGCATGATCATTTATTATTTATGTATCTACCATTTTCTTTTTAATAATCTCACCTTATATAACATACCTAATATACTTTGATTTTTTATATCTTCAGAGTATGTTCTTGAATCTTCTTCATCAATCAAACAATGCCTTAATAAAAGATTCAACCATGCTAAAAATAGTTCGCAGTCACAAACAGATATGGCAATCAGCAATATTGAATCTACGCCACAATCAGATGCAGACGGTCATCACAATAACAAAAAACTCAAAATTTCATAAACTTTTATTGTCAGAACAAGTTGATAAAATGACTACTATATCTTTTGTCCTTTTACTTCATATCATCTTAAACTTGGATATTCTCATGTGTTTTAAATGAGTTCAGATGGTATAGAAGTGAATATAAGTGTTCAAGTGTGGTTTGAAGTTTGATTTTGGATTCTTCAGTTTAAGTTGTTTTTGGATTACATAACCTCCATGGGTCTAAAAAATGAAGAAGTAGTAGGCCGACAGCGGGGGGAATCATCGGCCCGGTGAATTCCTCAAACGAAGGACCGTCCGACCCCTCGGGGACATAAACGCCATAGCAATTTTTCAGGATCATGAGGGCGAAGTCACAAGAGTACTCTAAGCACTCCTCCTGCAAGAACCGCCTCTGCCATCGCCGGATCGCCTCGATCCTTTGTTTTTTTATGGAGGCTCGCACCCTCCTCAGTGTATCTTCGGTTCTTGCCTGGCCACTCACTGCCGCATGACAGTCCTCGAGGAATTTCGCCTTAAGCTCTCTCTCTGATTCTAGCTTCCCCTGCAATACCGCACATTCCTCGGACAGCTTGTTTCTCGCTGCCATCGCCTTCACTCTCTCAACCTCCTCCGCGATGAGCCGAGCTTTCAAAGCACTTCTCTCCTCCTCCCCCGAAGCAAGCTGAGCTCTCAGAACGTTACGCTCCTCATCCCCCGAAGCGAGCTGAGCTCCCAGAACGTTACGCTCCTCCTCCCAAAGTTTCTTCTCCTCCTCCAAGGAAGAGAGTTGAGCCTGGGAGACGTCTCCTCCCTCTTTCGCCTCTGAGAGCTCGGTCTTTAAATTATCCACCTGCCCTAGGAGGGATTGGACCTCCCGATCCAGCAACTCGATACGCTGGCGCATCGATAAAGCAAAAGCCACCTCCCTTACAGAATTGCGGATAGCATGGCCCGTCAGCTCCTGAACATCCAACGAATCAAAGCGCTCCAAGTCCGGAGGAGGAATGACCCTCTCAGCAATATGAACAGCCACTTCGACCTTGGCGATCGAAGCAGTCCTATCCAGACTAATTGCCGACTCCCATTTACCAACACTCCCCGCTGGCTTCTTCCCTTTGCCCTTAGTTGATTGGGCGACACAATCCCCCACTTTCTCCTTCCCCTTGCCTTGGCCCGAAGGACGAGGAGATCGGTCGGCTACTTGAGCGGCTTTTCTCCTCTTAAGAGGTCGATCACTCTCTTCCTCTTCCTCAACAACTATCAGGCTCACACCAGGCGGGACGACCAGAGTAGGCGCTACAGACGGCTCGGAAACGGTAAGGGAAACACTTTGCTGCTCGAGAGCAGTGGGCCGAGTGACAGCTGAACTGGCCTCCCCTCTCTTCTCCTGCCCTCCGGCCTCTGAAGGCCCAGCAGCCTTGCGCTTGCCTTTGGCAGACTTGGGGGGCCGGTCGAAATTATTAACCTTGACTATGACTGCACAGGCAATGAAAACAGGTTAGAAATCGAACCAAAACCTATAAATATGTTAAATAATTCAACCATAAGGGGTCAACCAGGCGGGGCGATTTCCTCTCCTAGCCCGCTAACTTATGGCGGGGGGTCAATTAGAAAAGAGTTGGCCGAGGCCCCCCCACGGTATCCCGAAATAAGCCGAGCTCCTTTATACGACCAACTACCTCCCGCTCCTCTCTAGTAAGAGACAAGCTCGACGGGTCGTTCCATCGCTCGGCTAAGGGATACCTCCACGGTTGGGACTCGGAGGAAGATCCCGGAGGCTTCACGAAGAAATATTTTGTTCACCAGCCGGTTATTTTAGAGGCCGTTCCGGCCGGGCGATATCGGACATCTTTGTACATCAGAGAAGGAACCCCACCCCCAGAGCTCGGACTCTGACTCATTCTCAAAAAGTGACGCAGAATGTTGACTGAAGGCGGACAGTCAAACTGATGGCACAACAAAGCCAAACCGTTAATAAACCTCTACCCATTCGGAGGAATCTGACTCGGCCTCAGTTGATAATTGGCGCACACCTCATCGATGATCGGGATGAACGGAAGCCTTAGGCCGGACCGAGAAGAAACTCTCAGAGACGAAAAAACACCCACTTATGTTGCTGTAGATTCTTTCATTCACCGCAGCCAGCCTAGGCTCCCAGGACAGAGGGATATCATTCCTAAGAATCGACCGACTCAACTCCGGCGCGGTAATCGTCGACTTATTTTTTGGCAGCTCCCTCACGACCAGTCCATCCTTTCGTTCTCTCTTCGAAATCTCTTCGACGTCACCATTTCCTCAGCCGCTACTTCAGACGCCCTCTCGGCGGCGTCATCCCTTAGACAGACCCCACTTCCAGAACCGGTGGACGACATGTTCATCAAGAGGAAATTTAGAAGAGGAAATGAGGGAAAAGGGACGTACCTATTTGGTTGTATGAGATGGGAAATTTGTACGGCAGTTGGAGGAAAGCTTCGGAAGCTGTAAACAAGAAAGCACAGAGTGAAAGTAAGGGAACAAAGCGAATGTAAAGAAAACCCAGAGTCATCTGATCCCGAGTATTTATAGAAAGCCAGGCAACGAACGTTTCAACCAGCGACTGACACGTGGTGAAAATCCGAGCCGAGCTCAGACACGTGGCTGGATCTAAACGGAAGTAAATTAGGATTCTCAGAAACCCAACACAGCGCAATAGTTGAAAGGACGCACATACATGACAACTACGCAACGGTTACAAATTCTGAATCTGTCAGAGGGCACGCGCCGCCAACAATAAATGTTCCAAGTACCGTCACGCGCTCACTAATGATGACCCCCCGACCAACTTTAGCACAGGCTGTCACACAATATGCGCCAACGCCAACCGATTGGGACACCCAACCGACCGATCACAATACGAGCAGTCACGCATTACCCGTCGATACCCGATCGACCGAGCTTATTGCGAACCGCCCACGGACGAGCTATAGTACCAACATCCGACCTATCAGGCCTACCCCGAGCTGTCTCACGGATGAGCTACAAGACTCTCGCATATGGTCGGGCCGGTCATGTTGGGCCCGAATCCAGACATAACAATCCAAGGGCCGATCGGTCTATTCTTAAGAGATCAGTCTCATTCTTACTCCAAGCCCAACCCACACTTCACGGCCTATCCGCAGCCAAAGGACTCCCATGCAGACGTGAAGACTTAAACCTAGCACATGCACCATATATAAGGTATAATTCTGCCATAACAGAGGTACGCAATCACAACCCTACTTTTCTGATTACAGCAGACCTACCTTCACCAAAAACTTAACTTGAGCGTCGGAGGGACTTATCGGGAAACAACCTTCGACGTGTCTTCTTTGTTTTGCAGGAACTTTAACACCAAAGCTCCCACAAGAAGCCATCAATCTTATGGATCCAGACGGCAACGTTCAGTCCCGCCAGAATCCGGCATAATCTTCTTTAAATAACTTTGAATGATTATCTAACTGAAACACATAGCAGACGAAAGTATGGCAGTGGCGGTGGTGATCTTAGGGTAAGGCAAGGTGACTGCTGTGATATACCTATTAAAAGCCCCCAGTAATAATTGATGAGTTGCGTGACCACGAAATTTAGCAGATATATATGTATATATAGCGTAACTATCAAATGAATGCCAAAAGAGGTTGCAGTAGTAAAGGAGGTCCTCAAATAGCTAGGTAGGTAGGCTAGGCCAACTACATCTCATATCATATGATTAAGATCAGGTGGTCCTCTGCGGGGAATCCAATGAGTTTCTGCTAATAAGGTGCCCACCAATGCCGTTTCTTCATTGGCAAAACCAAATGTGTTTTGAGCACACAATAGGGACGTTTACCTAAAACTTGGCATTGTTTATGAAACAACAGATCGAGAACTTTGAGCTTCTTTTTAGTATTTTTTATTTTTAATCAAAAGTCAATATGTGTAGAAAGAAGTGAGATTTTGAACAGTAAATGGGTGGCTACTACGACAAACGTGACTCTTATAATCATACATGCAATTGCGATGGCAGAGGTTAACTTAGGAACCTGATCACAGCCAGCCAGCATGCAAGCAACATTATCCTGTATGTTTCACTTCCTGGGGCTGAAGAATACGAACTTTTCCAACATAATTAATTCATCAGCATACCCAACACATCATCTGATCATGCTCATCTTGTGCTGTTAAAGGTGAGACAGCAAAATCACCACATTTCCTCCACCCAACGGCGTAATTATGATGGCAAGTGGCAGCTCCATTCCAGGAAAACAAACCACCCTCTCTTTTGGCAGCTTAACGTATAACACTAAATACCAAAAGGATTCCCGAATCAGTTGATTGGCTATGCCAAGTTGGTTCCTGTTGGTTTCATATTTCCTAGGACTAATTTAATGCCGGTGGGACCTAATAAGTCTTTTAAACTACAGATACCCAAAAACCAGGGCAATTCTTCAGTAGTGTCTATGAGAATGTTAGCAAGTAACACGCGCACCACCGTGCAGAAGTGTTGTTCATCTATAAGAGAAACAGGATACAAGAAAGAGTGCATGACATCCTCTCCCAGTTCCAGGGACCGTTTCAAACACCATGCACACAGTGTTCCCAGAGCTAAAGATCCTGTATGAAAGGTAGCTAGAACGCACAGTTCATTTAAGCTATGATGCTTCTCTTTTGACCAAAGCACACAGAAAAAAGAACATGGCATTTCCTACCCACATCAAAAAGCATATACGCCATTTTCTCATCACTTACGGAGCCACTGTCCGGCACCATCATACAAGTGTTGGCATGGAATCTGCGTAGACTGGGTGAAAGAGGGTATGTTAGCTGCTACACTTGGAGTGATCCTTGCAGATCTTTGCATGGAGTGATCCTTATTTTATTTTTAATTGCGGCCAACATGATTTGGTCGTGTAAACCAAGACAAGAAGATCAATTTTCTTGCGTCCTTGAGTCGCATGATCGATGTATAATCCCATGCATACTTTGAAAGAGCGAGCAGAGCATAATAAAAGTAGCTGAGCTCGATACCTCCAGAAAAAAGAGAGGTACGTACAGTTGTTTGTTACCATTTGTACTTTTACATAATAAGGGTGTTGAAAGGTCCGAGTCTTTTAATTGGTGACAGATACTTGCAGGAGGCGGTCCTAGTCCTACGCCATGTTATTTACCAAAAGGAGAAGGAAAGAAAAGCTCGGCTCCAGATTTGTTGTTCTAGGCAATTATGAAAACAAGACTGTACATTTCCACTTTAGCTGCTTTTTTGTTTTTTGTTTTTCAAGCTTTGCCTTTGTCAGACAGACAAATAAATAAAACGTTATTGTTTGTTTGTCCCACTCCTAATACAAAGGGTTAACTTTGATGTAAAGCAACACCTTTTAGTCGTTTTCTTTAAACCTTTTCTTGTTTCAGTGTGCTAGTGCTAGCTCTTTTGTATTGTTAATGTGAATTTCAATTTCTTCAAGCCACTGCCCTCGATCTTGTAGCTCTATATATATATATATATATGCATGTGAATTCAACAAAAGCCTAACGAATCATAGGCTCTGCAACACTTTTTCTGAATATCTCCTCAGTTTGTTCTTGGATTAAGAACTGACAGACTAAATTAGGAGACGTTTACCATTGCCTATATATCTCCGCCACGCTTATACACAAGATAACACATGTAGTTCTTCACTTTTTTTAAACCTTCAGGGTTTGTACTTTGTACTTTCTCTCCGCCAGACCGAGCCTTTTGAGAGGCTATGATGTCCTCATTGTTGCTTTGCTCACTCTCTGTCTCTCTCTTTACTTCTTGACATATACCGAGATTGATGGAGATTAAAAAACATAACCTTTTCATGACCAAATCAGATATATAAAAAACAAGAAGAAGAGTTTAATGTCTGCCTCCCAGTAATTCTAAACGCCACACTATGTTTTCTTATTATCGTGAAACTGAAAAGAGTCGGGTGAGATATTGAACGGGTACATGAATTCAATGCCAACAAAACTCCCATGCTGGGATTGATGTGACTAACCAACATTATATGCAAAGTTTGGTTTTATAGCCTTCATGACATTCAGAAGTTATTTAACCAGATCGGTTGGGTTGCCAAATGAGAACGGAACCGAGACTCTTTCTCATCCCAAAAGATGTCATAGCCTATAAATATGCTCAACCAACTCCTAACCTCAAGCCTCCCACCATTAGTTGGTTAAACAAATGTGAAAATTGACTGCCTTGATTAAAGGAAAAACACAAGATTTATACATTGTTTAAGTTCCATGGCCCGGTCTGGTGTCATGTCATGCAGGCAGCATAAGTAACAGGCGAGGTGAGTGAATATGATAACAAAATTTAACATAAATCTGCAACTCTTAGCTCATTTCTCTCTCATCGCCCAATACCAATAGTAAGCAATCGATACCACAGTTAGTTTATATTGTATTCTTAGTGGTGAAAGATGATTCCTTGAACGTGTTCCCAGCCAGATCCCCGTCTTTCTTGAGAGACAACTTCCCTTTGCCTTTTCTTCTCCTTTGTTTCCTTCACCCTTAATCTTCAATTCCCCATTCTCTTTGGTCGATTTTGACTTTAAATATCTCATCTTCGATTCTGGGTTTTGGTTATATTGTGCTATAAGTTAACACACACTCAGATATGGCCAATGGAGGCGAAGGAATGACGTTGTTTGGCGATGAAGAGTTGAGAGAGATTAGTGGGGTCAAGAGAGGTGTAGATTACATAGAGGTGACGTGTGGGTGCACCAGCCACAGATATGGTGATGCTGTGGGGAGGCTTAGGGTTTTTGTCAATGGTGACCTTGAGATCACCTGTGAATGCACTCCTGGTTGCAACGAAGGTGTCTCTCTCTCCTTCCTTTTTCCCTTTCTCCACCTTTCTCTCTCCACCTGTATGGGTTTGATTGTTGTGCATGTTGACTGTTTCTTGACGTTGATAGGTGTCGCTTTCTCCTGTTTAATCAACTGAAATGGCCGGAGAGCGGTACCATTGTTTTGTGGATTCGTTTGCTGTATAGTTCAAGACTCTTAAGTGTATGTTGTTTTGTCTCAGAGAGTGAGCTTTGTCTGCCGTTGTGCACAATAAGATAGAGCTCTGGGGCTTTCGAACTTGATATCTTTCGGCTTCGTACTGAAGGCTTAAGAAGCTTTTGTTTTCAGGGATAACTTGAGAATGGTGATCGTTCACCTCCATCTTCTCTCCTCCTGAATGGCTGTGTTTGTGTTGATGCTTTAAGTTCTGGCTTTGTATTAGGAATCAATGTTTTTCTTCCTTACAGACAGAGCAAGGCTTTCTGTGGAATCGTCTTGACCTTTGTACTATACAACGCCCTTCCCGAGGCTTCATATATTCTTCTGTGATAACTAGTTACCTATTCATGGTTGACGCTGGTCATTTTAACCCGGAGGATGTCCGGGCAGCTCTGTTGTTTTACTATAACATATTAGTTGAGCTTAGTATCTTGCGTTTAGTATGCATGCTTTTGTGGCTATTTGGTGGATAAGTTCTAGTAAGGTACGTAGAATGCACATTTTAGCAGCTCACATACACCGTCCTTCTCCCTATCGTGCATTTTATATAAAAGTGTAACTAGAATGGCTGCTTCATTGGTATGTCTAACTCCAACGAATTGCTTGAAGAGTTAATGCCATCTGCTTAAAGTTGAAGGTGCTTGCTAAATCGAAATTTTTATATTGATTCTGAAGTTGAATAAGAACAAGCCGCCGATACCAAGAGTTGTAGTGATTACAACGATATATTGGGGTAGTTTGTTCCACTGCCCTTGGCCATGAGAATAGAGCTAAGTCCATTGGAAGAGGAATGATGCCGTGCGTAAGAACAACCATTACTAGCATGAAAAGACAAAATCGACCCGTCCTTTATTTCTCTGATCGAAATTGATATTTGCCGGACCCACCTGAACTTTTTGGGCCAAGTTTTTTCAGTTGCTCCTCATCGTATAGTTTTCAGAGAAGGTGGTATCTTTTGGTGCAGTATAATACAGTTAGGGCTATATCTCTGTCGTCATTGACTTCATCATCTATTCCCAGTGAGTGATAGTTGATAACCTTTAATGTTGTAACACGGAGGACAATCACAAGTTTATCCTCTTCCATTCTCTGCTTTTCCAAGTCTTTGTGATGGTTTAGACGTAATCTACATTTTCTTATGGTTTGATTCATGTTCCTAAAAGATTTGAAATGCTCTATTTGTAACCTTGCTTTGCATTTTTGATTGTTGTTGATTGTTGAGCGGTGATTCTAATTGCATGCTAGGCAAGATGACTCCAGCTGCATTTGAGAAGCATTCTGGTAGAGAGACAGCTAGAAAATGGAAAAATAATGTTTGGATCATAGTCAATGGGGAGAAGGTTCCATTGTCAAAGACCGTATTGCTCAAGTATTATAATCAAGCGTCAAAAAATGGGAATGGATCCCACAGGTCCTCCAGTGGGCGAGTTTGTCATCGCGATGAATTTGTTCGTTGTACCACATGTAATAAGGAACGCAGGTTTAGATTACGGACCAAGGAGGAGTGTCGACTTCACCATGATGCCTTGGCTGATCCAAATTGGAAATGTTCTGATCTGCCCTTTGACAGGTATGTGTATTTTGCCTTCCACATTGCACAAAAACAAAATATAAGAAATGTTTGCAATACATTTTGTTGTTGTTACTGCTGCTGCTGCTGCAGTTGTTATTATTATTGTTCTATTCCTCAATTGCAAGCTCTGCCAGCAGGAAGAAGATAGAAAGGAAATTTTAGGTGGAAAAAGTGGACATATTCATGAAACCAGAGAAATTGTAGATGATTTTTATATTATTTCTTCGGTACTTATATTGTATGCATTTTCTGTTTCTTAATTTGATTATCAAATGTTGCATATTGTTCAACCTAGATAATGAAGCATAACATTATCACCAATGACAATTGGCATTCCTTTTCTGTCGTCCACTTATCCTTGATGGACCAACTTCCTTTACAAGAATGGAAGTGTCTTTGTTTGTGTAAATGTAGAAGTTTTTTTGCATTCCAGTTAGTGCTGAATATTTACAATTCTGTTTCCTGACAATATTCATCGATACGATGATCATGCATACAAGGTCAATTCGAAATCTAAATGTATTTTACTTTATAATATATCCATCATTATACCAATATGGTTAGCGACTTAATTTGCATCAACTTTAGACAATGGCAGGATTTACAGAAAATTTCTGGGATTGAATCACCGAATCTAAGAAAATAAAAGTTATTACAAATTTCTGTACTTCAACCATAGCTGGATGCAACAAATGTGAAATATTGTTGGAAGCCACCTCTTGTAATAGTTTTGACATTATAAACTGAGAGAACTAAATGAGATAGCCTAGAATAAGCAATGATTCTCTTTATTTTCGGCAAACAAGCTCCATTGATGAACAATGGAGGACTGGCATCCTTCTTTTAGATATTTCAAGTTCTAGATGGCTGAAACACTATTATGCAATTAAAATTTGAATATTTCTGTGTTGCTAATCCATCATTAGTTTTTGTTGGTGTGTTCCCTCTTTACATGCAGATTTACATCCTTCAATACTTGTGCCTCAGTCTTTCTGTGGGCTTTGGAAGTAAGAGGGACAAACACAATGTTTAAGTAGATACAGCAACAGTATGGAAAGTTTAGGAGGGTGTTGTGAAGTAGCATATTTGATCCTCAGCGAGATTGTAGGAAATTTGGAAAATTTTTGGGAAGAAAAAATATTAAGTAAATTTTTTGTTGACTCTAGGAAATTTGGAAAATCATCAAGAATTTGGCAAGCAAAGATTTAAATTAATTTGTTGTTACCAGCTACAAGAGCTGCTCATGAACCTGCTATCTTGTACCATTCTAGTTTCTATAGGTCTAGCACTCACTTTTCAAAATTATGCTTGGAAGGAAAAGAATAGGCAGCAGACCTAAGGAGTGAAAACTTATTAATATCCTTTCCCTGCGAAAGTAACAAAAGATAGGACTGCCCCTATATTTCACTGCTAGACTTCTTATCTTTAAATCCAGGTTTCTTTATAATTATCAACGAATGTCCATATACCAAATATCATAGTTAGCATGTCTAGATAAAATCCAAATGTTAGGTTTGTTGGTTTGACTCTCTTATAGTTCTTTCTAGTTCTTCAATCAGGCCAATGTCACATCTCCTAAAATAGAGAGGAATGCCTTCCAGTGCCTGCTTTTAGGATCCATTCTTATCCACGGGTGCTTGATTATTAAGAAAATTCTTTCGTTTGCTAAATTATCCCCCTTTATTGATAGCTAACTCAAGCTTTGTAAGAGCATTAGATGATCTTCCGTACCTACCTCTGACATCTGCAGCTGAATCAGGAGTTATGCTTGCATACGCTGTGCTCTCCTACTTGCTGTTCTCCTTCCTGTGAGATTTTAGAAATAGGTGTTTGGAGAGAAATGGAAACTGAAAATATCAGATTGGTTTCCTCTCTAGTTTGTCAGATGAGTTCATGTTGAACGTGCCGAATGTGAATGTACTCGATGAGTTTCATCTTTACTCTTGTTCCCTTTATTTTAGCCATTTGCCATGGCTTGATCTTGACTCTTTCATTCCTTTTTTAAGCAAATGACCTTGAATCTAAGTTCCTTGTATTTCTTTTCCGGCAGTGTCCTAGTTAAATGATAACATTTGAAATGAGTGGCTTGTATCTACCGCGAAACTAAATGCATGTGAAAATTATTGGTCTCTGCAAAGTGCTTTAGTAGTTCAATGTCGTTGTGTGGTGCATAGAATTTTGGCAAAAGTGTGTAGGAGGACTGATTGCGTTTCTCATGCAGAATAACATGTGATCACGAGGAAGAACGCGCCAGTCGAAGGGTGTACAGGGGCTGCAGTCGTTCACCAACTTGCAAGGGCTGCACTTCCTGTGTTTGCTTTGGTTGTGAACTCTGCCGTTTTTCGGACTGCAGCTGCCAGACCTGCACGGATTTTACAAGGAATGCGAAAGCTTGAACGGAGAAATAGCTTCTCTTTTGGTGATAACTCTCGTCTTTTAATTCATCCCTTGCACACCTTCCAAGGAAAGCTTCCAGTTAGCGTCTTTATCTGAACCTCTAAATGCCAACCAGTCCTTTGCGCTAAGCAAATATTCATCTGGTATATAATTTCCAATTCTACTTTTTATCTATCCATTAAATTAGATTTTCTGTTGCTTGCTCCAAAAAAAATTATTAGAAACTCCAATAATAGTTGAAACGAAGAACTCAATATGTTTTTATATATTATAGGATAAATTCACAAAATATGTAATCAAAATTTTGAAATTAAAACTTGGAAGATAAGTAGATAGATTTACCTCAACATATGCAGTATGCAAGAAACCAATGGCGAAGAAAGAGAAAAAAAAAAAAAGCCTTACTAGAGCAAAGGCGTCCGTTTGCCGTCACGCCCGCTCCCGTCTGTGATTAGATTAGCAATCACTTGCAAGATTTTGATCCACATGAAACGGACAACATTGAGGTGGTTAAAAATGGACTGTTGATATTAACATGAATGAACGGTAAATGAGATCAAATTTGAATCCGCGGCTGATCGGGAGATGGTCAATGGGTAACGGGCAAGCAGTCACGTGCCCTTAAGAAATGGCGGGGTAACTCCTGCTTGTTGCCTGTACAGATTCCATCTGGTTGTGGTTTGCGTTTTGACTTTTCTTCTTGAGCTTATAGGATGTGCCTTCTGCCAACTCAAAATGTGTTCTCCCTGAAGGCGGCGTGTTCCGTTTTGAACTGTAGTCCTTTTCCTTTATCCTTCATAGTTTTATTCTCCGTCCATTTTACCCACCGTCAACAACTCCTTAAAAGCGCCATTTCCACCATCCCCGTTTCTGCTCTCCTGCTTCAACGTCTTGCGATTCAACTTCTTTGTTTTTACACAGTGGCCCTCGTGTATCTTTTCCTTCCTCACTTGAAATTGACCTTCAGCTCCTTTGAATTTTCTGTTTTCAAATAACTCTTCATTGTCCCAAAAAGTAATTTTTCAAATAACGTGATGAGAATTAATTATCGAAAATATAATTAGAAGAGGCATTATTAAAAAATAAAAAGTAAATTAAATAATCTCACCAAATTTACCAAAAAAAAAATATTGACTTGAAATTACAATTAGTGACATGTAATTCGAATTCGATGTTACAAACAAATGAATTATACATAATGTCAGAACACGGGACATTCATACACTTGGACAAGTGAATGAAAGAAGATTGCACGGGACGATAAGTACTTATAAGAAAGGACCTGATTTCAAATAGCTTTGAATGATTGCCTCTTGAGAAAAGTCGGTAAAATATCCCTTTCCAACATCCATTCCCTCTTCTCTTGCAAGTCTCTCAACTTCTTGCTGCACACTAAGCCCTCCAACTTGGGCAGGGTCCAGTAAGTTACAAGCCACCTCAATCACATTATCACCATGGGTAAGTGCCATGGCCTGCACTGAAGGAAGGCCACCTCCTCTCTCACTTACTCTTTTTGCAATTCTACGAACAGCACCAATGTTTGTAGAGAAGACAGGCACGTTGTAGTTATCAACCCATGGGGTTGCTCCAATGACAATGACCCCTTTTGCTTCAGTAACTTGCGCTGGACCATGATCTGGCTTAAAAGGTAATGACCTCGATTTTGGTCCACCTGTCCAATGGCCTCCTGAATTCGGCTTGAAATAACCCGACTCTCGCCTTATTGAATCCAATGTCCTCCCTTCTTCATGGGCAGCTCCATATACAAATGTAGGAACTGCAGGCCACGTTTGAGATCATTAGCCAAGTATTGAATGCCTCATGCCAATTCACCTAATTGCCACTCAGATAACATATGATATATCATCATATGATGCACTTTGCATCTTAATCACCATGCCAACACAAAGATTCCATGTTTTGACACCTCAGAACACTCGGAAAGATTTAAACTATTTAAAGCTAATTCACTGTTTCCACTTAGAGTAAGGACACTGCCTTCTCATATAAAATCATTTGTTTTGTTCTTTTACCCTGTTTCCAACTGTTGATATTGCCTCTGCATCACATCTTTAGTATAGTTTTCAGTTCACAAAAATGGGACTCCCAGAATGAAGTGCAAATGTAGTATAACAGACTCCAATTCTTAATAAGTACAATAAAAGATGAATTCAAATTCTTGCAAGTACAATAAAAGATGAATTCTAGAGTAATCTTCATCAACACCATGTCTCAATAGAACATAAAGGCTGCAAGAAGATAGATAGCGCTATTGAATACAGACAATATGTGGAACTTCTATTCTGGAACTAGGCACAAGGATTATAATATCACATTTATTAAGCAAACTAGAAGAAATTTAAAAGCAGACAGCAATGGGAATCTATGATCTAACATCACTTTGGATTTAGCAAAGCAGCTTCTATAGAACAACCAATCATCTACAGCCTAGATTTGTCATCTGGATACTTAGTATTGAGCAAACTTTCAATTGGCTCAGACCTTGGAGGCTGTTGCCTACATCCACAGCCAATGCCTTTGCAATCCCAGCTACCTGATCCAAAGAAGCACGAGGCAAGGGATGAAAGCAAATGTGGTCCACAACACCAAGCCGAGGATGGCTTCCAACATGCAACTCAAGATCTATAGCTTCAAAAGCAGCTTTAACCATGGCAAGCACAGCACTGTTCAGAGGACTTGATTCTGATTCTAAAGATGGCTCAGTTGGCAAACGGGAGACAAGAGTATAACCCACTCTGTTGTAAATGACGTCTTCAAACTTATTAATAATAGGGGCTTCAAGGAATTGTTTCGCAGCTCCTTCAATTGCCTGCAATGCACCCTTATTTCGGCTCTCAGATATGTATACCTTGCAGCAACCAAGCATGCACTTCAACATGGTTCACCTCTCTGCCACCATCCACAGGTTGCAGAAGAACATAAGTGGGATATGAGAGAGACTTAAGAAATTTGTGGTTACAATTTGAAGGAACTCAAAAAGTCTCTAACACATAATATTCAGTGATACAATTTCAGGCGAAATCAGTCTTGAAAGTTCAGTAACTTAACAAATTCTACTCAACCAATAATAGCATTTAGATTGAAACAGTCCGCATAAGGAATGCTCCTATTAACCAGTCTAGTATGCCAAACACCATGTTTAAGTGGTCATCTGTTATCCACCTATTTGCCGATATCATAATCCAAAAATAAACAGAGACAAAAAGATATTTAAACGATTTAATAACATAAATGCAAACTCCTGAAGAATAGGCTAGCGCATCAAAAACTGAGGGCCACATCACCCAAGTAATCTAAAAAAATTCATTTCTTCCTTAAAACTCAAATCTCTTTGGGCTTTGAGCAACCATCATGCTCCAATTTCTTGCCAAACCCGCCCTCACGACCCTACACTTTAAGAGTAAACTAACCATTATCTCCTGAGTGTCCTCATCCGTCATCTATCTATCAAGTCCTCCATTCCGAAATCAGTCGATAACCGACAAGGGTTGACTGACGAAAAGCCGAGTTTTCACCCACTTCGAAGCCTGTCTTGAGATCGATATGTCGTGCGTTCTCTTTGCCTGAGGTTGGCCCGTGCTTTTAGCCTTGTTTGAAATGGGCCTCCTCCAGGTTGAGCAATGATGCGGAGAGATCTTCCGTGGACTCCGCATGAAGAGGTATCGTTGTTTGTTGCCCTCGTCAAATTATTGTATTAGATATTTAATATAGACCGTTACCTGAGGTTACTCACGTGGATGTTGTCGCCAACTATTTGATCAAACAGCAACGGCGACGGCAACGGCGACGGCTTTGAGATGATAAGTATCAATCAATAACTCGTGCAATGCAGAGCGAGGTTTCCTTATAATCTTTGATATTTATTAAATATTTAAAAGGGTAAAAGTTGATAATTTTATTACATTTCACCAAAATCTCAGCTATTTAAAATGTGAAAATTTCATACGTTTTATGAAACGTCCTGACGCCGACGTTGCAATTTCTGGAGGCACAGGACTCCGTGTGTACTGTGAACAATTTCGTTAGAGAAGAACAATTAAGAATTAGCAAAGTATAGAGATAATAAATATAATAACAATAATAAATATCATTACATAATTATAAATTATTACAAGATATTAATCATCTTATTTATTAGCACAACGATTTTTAAATAAAAATTTAAAGAAATACTTGATTAACTATAATTTAAATATATTAATCTATTATTAGTTATTAATCAATTTGTAGTAAATTATTTATATTTTATATAATAATATGTAAATATGATAAATCAAATAAGAATGGTTAAATTTTCATTTATTACGAAAAGAAATTTACATGGTTTAGTTTTCATTTCAACAAAGAATTCTATTAATTAATCATAAATATTCTCTTTTTTACTTTTTTTTTTCTTGTTCATTCTCACTAATAAGGTTGATTATCATTTTATAGTCTTCACAATCTGTTCCGAAAAGATTAGGTAAACTCTTTTGCAGTTCATCAAACAATATCTCTACTAGCTGGTCCATCTGATTCATCAAATTTTGTATACAAGTTTCTGTTTTTTTATGTTTCATGACTGATTCTTGAATAAAATCGGTTATCATATCTGTTAGAGTTGGCTTGTTAACTAGAAGTGCTTGGTGTAGTAAATATTCTGCTGGAGCATATCTATCCATAAACATACGAGTTGCTCCATTTTGAATTGTAGTTATTCCTATATAATGCACCTTAAGGTTGGTTGTATATGCTCGGTTGCTACTACATAGAGATCTCAATAGGGTGGGCCAAGCCGGGCTATTCCTAGCTCACGAGGTCAGCCTATAGCCCGATGGGACATATATAACTTTTTAAAGAAAAACATAAAAAATGACGTTATTTTTGAAGTAATGATCGGGACACGAGCCGTCCGTGGCCTATTCGTGACTCAGTCAACCCAGGTCAAAATCGAGCTGGGCTCTTTTTGACATCCTACTACCACATATAATCGGTGCTCAACATTCATGATTGTAGTAAGTACTCCCACTAATGTCACAACACAACATAAACTTCAGTTAAGCCTCTGAAATTATATGAGAAAACCTCTCATTCCTATTTGGTGATGTTATATATTGGGAAGACATATCCTAACTTCCATTAAATCATTGTCTACTTCATCCTTCCATCGTAAATTGTGGTTATTAGAATAAATATGAATCCTACAATAAATCGCAAACTCAAGATAAGTAAAGAAGTTTAAATGATAATTAAATATATAACTCACAAATACAATATAATAAATAAAATAAAATAAAATAATAACTATAGTAAAAGCAGTTAGGTTTTCCTAATATTAAAGTCTCTGATAATGGCACGAAAATTTTGATTGAATTTTTCTAAATGTTTTTTTGGAGATGATCGTAATGATGAATTCAAAGAGTTTATTTTGGAGATGATTGTAAATTTATCATATTTACAAGAAGGTAAATGGGAATATAGTTGCCCTCTTCAGTGGTAGTATGTAGACACATTGTTGGCCCCTAAATTTTCTTATTGAATTAAGCATGATTTAAATGAATTATGAGGTTTTGATAGATTAATTTTTGGAGTTTAATTATTATGTCTATGTT
>JANSVB020000454.1:2910797-2926149 GCA_025504935.2 Erythroxylum haughtii
CATCAAGAAACACCACCTTCTTCAGTGCAGGAAAAACTTCAGGAATATAGAATCTAAGATGATTGAATATGGACAGATATTTTGGGTTGCGAAACTTGATTGGCGTGTTGCCATCATCACCATGGCCAGAGAAATAATAATTTTTTGTTTCAGAGTCTTGCAGCTGCTTCAGAACAGGAACATAAGAAGCATTCAGCCATTTAAAATGTTCAAACTTCTTAACTTCAACAATTACACCCCGAAAACTGTTCATAGTAAACCAAGCCTTCATTGCAGCATAGTTTATTTCATCAGTTATGACATGAAAGACCACCATGTCAGGACTTCTGGAGTTTATGGCTGTTGAATTGACCACCACTGAAGTTGCAAGGATATTGTCAGAGAAGACACAGAAGTGGTAAAGACTGTTATCTATAAGTTTTTCCTGAATTTGCAATCTTTCACTTACTATCCTTTGCATGTTTGAAGTTTCAAACCAGTATGTAGTCAGCCGAATACCAAGGCAGTAAAGACCTTTCGGGACTTCTTCAGCAGCAATTTGTCCGTACTTAGAACTTTTCTCACTAATAGAACTCATTTGTTCTTCTAGAGCTTGGATTTTGGCTTTTAGTCGCATGATCATAGTTGCACTATCATAATGGTATTGCTGAGCTTGGTAAAGCAAAACTGCCATTTCACGAATTGCTAAATCCAACTCAGTAGTTGTTAAAGGAGCTCTCCTTGTGGCAGTATTTGAAAGTAATAACTGTGAATTTCGTATTTGGGCACTTAATTCCCAAGCAAACTGGAGATTGTTGCTTTCTTTTGCAATCACCACAAAAGCTTTAGCAAGTGAAATTTGATCACTAAGCTGTCTGGTTATAGAGTTGGGGCTCAGCATTTCTTCAGTGATGTTTAATCCATCCATAACTCTGTCACGACTGTAATATTTCTGAAAAGGAATATAAAAAGATATTATTAAACTTTGCCCAGGGAAAACTTGAATGACTACGAAATTTGATAAAACTTGGAGCGTCATTTTCCATATGACAAATGGGAGAATTGCATACAAGTCATTAGATGATAAATGAAAGATAATACATATCTATTAGATGCATGGAATATTTAAAAGGATTTTATGTTCATAAAATTTTCCCAACCATGTAACCTATCAACACTACTACACAGCATATAAGGAGATTGCAGGATGGAACAATGGGAAAGGGTACTTAGCATCATGTTTAACATGTCAACATTAGTAAAGAACAGAAAGGAAAAAGGACCATAACAAAGTCACTCATCTTTTTAACGGTTCATTTTATTTTTCAGTTATCTTTGTGAAGAAACTATAGCAGAATGATAAATCATCTATGAAATTGTCATTTTAAAGATCATTACAAAGTGATTAAAAAATTTCCTGAAAACAAGAAACACATCTACTTTTCCAGACTTTCTATATGAAGTTAAAACCATATCTGAAAATATATGACAGACTGTATGCCAGCAATACTGCTAGAAAACTGAATCGAGATTAAAGGGACAGATTATCTTCCCAATAATTTAGTACATGATGAATATTCTACCAGCCATCTTTTTTTTTGAGAATTTGAAAAAAAATCATTAAGTAGAAGAAGTGTAGTATAAAGCTAGGGAGAGGAAACTCTCCCTTGTGAGATCACATGATGACGTTCAACACTACATAAGAAATTAAACGATAGTGTAGGAACCAAAAATGGGAGGATATTGAGCAACAACATATTGATAATTAGGGTAAAAACTCCTCTCCTTTCTTGATTCTTCGAACGATTACTCAATTGGGATGGGGAGTTCCAGATACTACAATGCAACGATGGCGATGCGGCTTCTCTCCGATCCGTCTCTAGCTTGAAAGGATTTACATCTCAAGTAGGAGGTTTGATTATATTTGTTTATTCACTCAATCTTCAAGAGTAATAGGCTTCATTTTGAATATCAGGAGTCTGGAGTGAACCACCGAGGACCTTCCTTTATTAACCCATCTAGTAAAGTAGTTTTGGAGAGGTAATCCTAGGAGCTCTCAAAGGTGAGTCATATTCCTTCTAATCTTCTTTCCCCTTCTGTCTTGAGTTCATTATTTCGAGAATTGCTTGAAATGCTTTAGTTGCTTAGGGAACATCTATGCTTAGGAAGTACTATTAGCTTTACTGAAACCCAATTAGAGAGAACCCCCTGAGGACTATATTCTCCAAAAGAGAGCCATCCCTCTGCTACTATGCTGTCGCAACTGATTTATAATCAGTTGTTCCCTAATATTTGCCATAGAGAGTTCTGTAAGAGAGATTAGGCTGTTAGAGCTCCCTTTCAACCTTCTATTGTTTCTCTCTTTCCAAATAGTCTGGAGACAAGTTGCAACTGCGACCATTAGTATTTCCTTATCATATTTAGAGATATGCAGCTGGGATATCTCTAATAAGATATCTGTGAGGCTGCATTGACTAGGCCACATAGACTACTAGAGATTCTAATCCACACTTCTTTAGCGAAACCACACTCAAAGAATAGATGATCTCTAGTCTCCTCCACTAGATTGCACAAAATATATTGCTTAGGAGAGGACAGGAATTTCAGTCTATCCATAGTACTGAGCCTATTCAACATAGCTAGCCAGAGGAGAAAGTTGGCATTTGGTTTGAGAGCCTTGCTCCAAGTTAGGGAACACCACCTTATTCTTGTTACTGCCCCATCCATCAGCATTTTAGCTTGCCTATTAGTGATTTCTGATACAAGAACTCCATCCCACAATTATATATCATTCTCCCCGAGACTTCTGTATTGGAGAATGGGCAAAAGTCTTAGTTCTTCTGAGGAAAGCAACCAACTATCATTTCTAATTATCTCACGAAGCTTAGCTTTCTTAGAGAACCTTTCCAACAATAATCTACCCAACTAATTATGAATTAAAGCCCCTTGATTGATCCAGTTATCATACTAGAGAGATATTCTATCTCCTACCCCAATTTTACATGTAACATGCTGCTGAACATTTCCTTCAACCTGAAATTTTGGTTGAAGAACTAAGAGTAACTGTCTTTAATTCTTAGAGCCCAAAAGTTCTCACCCTTTAATGTATAGATGGTAATCCATTTGATCCACAGTGAATGTTTTTCACTTAGAATTCTCCAAATTCTCTTGGTCATTAAAAATCAGTTGTTCTTGTTGATTGAGTCCAATCCTAACCCACCTGCCTCCTTTGATTGACAAATATGCTTTCAATTCACTTTAGCTATTCCTTTCTCAACTTTTCCTTTACCCTATAAAAACTATTTCATTAGTTTTTCCACAGTTTTAACAAGCCCTTTAGAGAGGAAGATGTAAGAGCACTAGTAAACTTGCATAGACATAATTACCAACTTCAAAAGCTAAAGTTTATCTCTATAGGACAGAGTTCTATTAGTCCAAGACCCTAATCTTTTCTGAATTTTTCCATTTAAGAAAGATATTCCCTAAATCTTAGTCTACTGGAAGAAATAGGACTGCCCAAATACAAAAGAGGAGGATCTTGCTTTGTCATACCAGTTGCTAGTGACAAGGAATGAGTTAGGTGAGTAGCACTTTTAGAAAGTAAGAAGTAGCTTTTGTGAAAATTGATACTCAATCCAGACAACTCCTTAAATCTATGGAGAGTAATCATTAGTAGAGAAATCGAAAGAGCATTTGCCTTACATAGAAGTATAAAATCATTTGCAAAACATAAGCTAGTTACAGAAAGCTTCTTACATTTAAAATGGTATCCAAATTGGAGTCAGATGAAGTGTTGCGTTTCAACATAAGGGTAAGGACCTCCATGCAAATTAGGAATAGATAAGGGGAAAGAGGGTCCCCTTACCTAAGAGCTTTTGTCTTTAAAAGTCTCTGTAGGGCTTCCATTAATTAGTATTCCATATGAGGCAGTTGTAATGCATTCTTGAATCCATTTGATAGACTTATGGGGAAAATTCATAACCTCCATAGTCTGTAGCAAGAAACTCCAATTAACACTATCAAAAGCTTTTTGTAAGTCCAGTTTAATTGTACAGTTTTAAGGGCTTCTATTTGGAGTGTACCCTTTCAAAAGCTCCTACAATAAAAGAATATTATCCCCAATATGTCTACTTCTCATGAAAGCTCCTTGATTCTCACTAATGAGTAAGTGAAGAACATCCTTAGTCTATTTTCCAATATCTTGGCGATGAACTTATAGAGAAAATTATTGCATAATATAGTTCTGAAATCATTCCAAGTGACCGGGTTAGAGCTCTTAGGGATCAAACATAGAGAGGTCTTATTGATCTCCTTAAGCAAGACTCCATTTTGGAAAAACTCCTTCACTGCTTCTTTTACGAGATTCCCAATGTTTCCCCAAGTTTTTTGAAAGAAAAAACCATTCAATCCATTAGCACCCGATGCCTTGGATCCATTCATGTTAAAAAACCACCTTCTCTATTTCCTTATCCGTGACAAGGCTAATTAGCAAAGAGGCTTCCTGTTCAAGAATCTTGGATGTAACATAATGCCTAAGATTCACTCCATTACTAACAGAACAACCTTCTGTGCCTAATAGATTTTGATAATAAATCCTAGCTTCCTTAGCAATTTTAACCTATCCAAATAAAGCTTCCCCAACTTCGGATTTTATCGAAGTTATTATGTTGACATTTCTCCTAGCTGTCAATGAGTTGAAGAAAAATTTAGTACAGTTATCCACCATTTGCAAGTAGGACTTAAAAGCTTCCCGTTCGGCTATAGCTAGATTGCAATCAATTGGGCTAGTTGCCAAGGATTTTTGGATTATTGATAGCTTGCTTCTTGCTTCCTTAATCTCTTTTGTCGTATTATGACCTCTCCTTAAATTTAACAACTTCAATTCCTGTTTAATAGCCTTGAGCTTTTGTAAACAAATAAACTACTTAATACCATAGATCTCATGCTCCAAACGCTTAGTAATTGCTTCTTGAAAACCCTCCACATTAACCAGAAAATTGTTGAATCTAAAAGGGTGATGATAGATTCTAATCATTTTGAACAAATTATGCACCTTGATAGGGGTATGATCAGAAATCCTTGCGTCTAAGAAGTTGGCTGAACTCTCTGAAAAGGTAGTTAACCAGTCCACATTCACCATTGCTCTGTTTAACTTTTTCCGAATGAACCAGTTGAGTTTTGTTTGTTGGACCCAGCCATCTTGCTAAGCTTTGATGGATGACAAAAAAGAGAAAAAAAACTGGTCCAAACTGTAATTGGTGCTATAATTAGTAACCTTCAAGCCAGTGAAACTTCAGACCACAGATTAAAGTACCTTTGTAGTTGACAGATGCAGAAATTGGCTTTGTAGAACCAGATAGTAATATACTCACTTTCATTTCTCTTCTTCATAATTATAAAACTAGTACGAATTATGCACCAAGTAATGCCAGTATCAAATCTATAATGCCATAAAAATGTGATTTACTTAAATTGAATTTCCATTTTTGGTGTCACTGTATATAGAACTGTCAAACCTTAAAAGTAATCCGGGGGGAGAAACATGCACTGCCTCAAATTGAAGATGTGGGCAGACACAGTAGGCACCTCCGCTATCTGAATCTTGAATTCCTAATTCAAAGTAGATCTTATGATTGGCAGCGGCCACAATATCTTAGGCAAGAAAGCTTGAGCTGAATGCATCCATTTGCAAACGTAGAATTCAGAAAAAAAATTTGAACGGAGGGGAAGGGACTAGTCCCTGTATGATGAAGTTAGAGACACTAAGCGATATGTAACACCTCATTTTTAAATAACAAAATCACAGATCAAAAGAATAAGATATCCAGTAAACTTGCAATCAGCCAAGATAATCACGTTAACAATTAGATCAACGAAGAATTGTGAATATGCCGTACCAATTAGCCATAGAAGTACTGTAGTACTAAACCCAGCTATTATCGGAATGCTAAACCACAGAAATCCCAGAACTCAAAGTTCCTCAAAATTTTCCCAACGCATAAAATTCCTAGTTAAACCCAAGAAAACGGAAAAGAAAAGCCAAACCATTTCAGATCTTTACCTTTGGGAAGGAAGGCCTGGATTCAATTTGGTTCTCTTTGCTAAACATGACTATGAACAGCAACACTACTATTCCACAAAGTGTCCACCACACCAAATTAGGCCACCTCCTCCGCACCGGCCTCCGAAAGTCCAACGGTCGCCTCCTCATGGTCTCTTTTACTTCCCTGGAAATCAATCCCAATCCTTAACTTGCAACTTAAAATCTAATCTATCCCTCGAAATCGGAATCGGGTCTTTGGGCTAGGGAGTTCGATTTTCCAAGTAGGAAGCGAAAGGTGCATTTACAAACATAACAATATAATAGGGAGAGGTTTGGAGTCAGTCGTCCGGTTCTGCTTCGTTCCTAGCCCTTTTCAGCTCAAGTTTTCAGAAATTAACGAGAAAAACGAACCGGCAACTTTGAATTCTCGACACCACTCCGCCAGTCGCATTACCAATATGTTATAAATTGGAATTCTAATTAGTTAAAAGATTGAATTTATAAGTCAATAAATATACATTTAAGTAATGAACATTGTATTTTACCATTCTAATTAATTGACTGTGAATCCGTAAATCTAATTGTTTATTATATTAATTACAATTTGATTATTTAATCTCAAAACTTTTTAAATTTTGTAGGTTTAAATTAAAAAATGTTACTTAAGAAAATATCATATCCAATTATATGTAGATATATAATTTTAACAAATTATTAATTTATCATATGAGTTTGAAATTTCGTGTAATAACTCCGTTTGTAAGTTTTAAATCAAATAATTTTATTAAATTTTGATTCTTTTCAAAAACAGTTGCCTTGGTTACTCTTATAATTAATTAGCTCTTTTCCTAGTAAATACTAGGGATGACATCTGGCCGAAAGCGATTGAGCTTTGGGCAGCCAAATATTATATAATTTTTAAAAATAGTTTAGCTAATAATGACAAATTGATGTTATTTTTAATTAATTAAAAATAATTAGTCTTTGAATCTAGCCTAGTTGAACTAAAGTAGGCTTTGGGTTAAACTGCCAACAATAACAAAAACCCCTTAGGGCCTCTCTTGGAGATATCCTACGTGCAGATAAATATATGTTAATATAATTTAATTATATCAATTAATAAATAATTACATTTTACATTCTAGTTCTGTCAGATTTTGATGGGGTTGAACGCTGCTGCTTGGATCCATGAGATTTATCAATTCCGGCTGAGAGGTACCTGCAAAACAATAAAGGCATGTCGGGGATTGATTCCCGGTAGGCCCCTCCGATGCTCAAGTCAGTTTCTTGAGAGAGTTTTGGTGGCTAGTGAATAAAGAAAAATAGGGTTTTCTAAAGTCGTACCTTTCTCATGATGAGGTAATGAATTTATATATGAAAAATATCTGCTAGGTTCAGTTCTTTTCTTTCAAGTGGGCAACCACCATTTATGGATGGGCCGTCTATGTTTGGGCCTGGGCTTGGGCCTAGCACGACCGACCCAACCACATTCTTATTCATAAAATATGTTAGACGAGTGATTTTTGACTTTAAAATAAAAAACATAAGTTTAAAATTTTATTAAGAGGCTAGTTAATATCACATGTACCTTTTTTCTTGTTCTTTAATTATAAATTTATCATAAATTAAGTTCTGGCATATAAATTTGATAATAATGGAACCAATCATGCATCAAGGACCGAATGCATAGATGTGAATAAAACCTGATCAAGTGAACAATAAGCAAAAGTTACAAAGCAAAATAAAAAGAAAAAAAACGAAGGAAGAGCCAAAGTGCAAAAGTAATATAAAAGCAATGTAAACTTTCTTGTAACCCTTTCTATGCCTTTCACAATACGTTTAAGAATTCAAAGTTGTAAGATCATTCATATTTATGGGATAATTAATAAGGTTTCAATTTCAAAAAGAACATCTTGGTTGAGGATTAAATAACCCTTTTTAATAGATCATTCAAATTAGGGAACTTTTCTAGTATGATTCAATCTTTATCAATTTAATGCATTGATAAATTTAAATTTTTATAGTTTCTTGACTAAATAAAATATTCATGAAATAAAATTTTTTTGTAAGGACATTGGTAAATTAAACTTCGTGTTACATTGAACAAACTCTCCAGAACAAGACATGATATTAAGGTAGTGGTCTGTATTATTTTTATTTGAGATATAGGTAAAAAAAATGCCACTTTTTTTTAAAATATAAATAATTCATTACATTGAAAATCTATGTAACAGGTTTTGGCACAATATTTATTACAAATAGACCAACATCTCCAGACGATATAACTCTTAGCAAACTTAGTTTAAATCCATTTTTATTTCTTGAATTGGTCAGTTGCACTACTCAGCTAACTCCACTCATATCATGACATGACCTCATTGGATTCCTTTATTTACACCATTAGATTCTTTTGTAGATAATCTAATTATGCTTTGTGCCAATGAGCCTCCAATTATTAGAACACTCTCAATAACATTACATAAATTTCAACAACTATCAAGTCTCAGATTCAACGTAAGCAAGAGTGCTACTTATCAAGCTAGACAAAGTAATGAAGATTCAAGGAGAGTGATACAAGATATTGGGCTCTCAATTCATCAATTGCCTCTCACATACTTAGGAGATACAATTTCTACTAAAAAAATAAAGGAAGGTGAATGCAGGTTTCTTCTAGATAAAGTGAACAGAAGAATCTCTAGTTAGAGCAACAAATTCTTGTCATATAGAGGTAGAGTTCAACTAGCTATCTCCATTCTTAACTATTTACACATTGACTGATTATCACATCTAGCTACTGTAGGAAAATCTCAGTGCGTGCATCATATATACGTGGTACAGAAAACAAACAAAATTGGTTTCGGGACTTTCCCGAAGTCCAGGATCTATGTGCCTATATAAGAAAATACCATTAAACCTAGCTGAAAATTCTCATTTCACATACATGTTCATAACATATATATATATATATATATATATATATATATAGGAATTCATAGCTTACACAAATCAATCATTCATATAATAACTATGTACCTTATGTGTAGTCTCTTTCGTTCTTCGATCTTCTACATGTTGGGTTGTTACAAACCATAACGACCAAAACAGACCGTCTCTAATGGTATCCACGCAAAGATCGGAGAAACTAACCGATTCAAACTTTTTGATACAAAAATAGCTAGAACAAAGACAAGAGTGCTAGCTCTCTTCTTTTTTCAATGGAGACCAAAACCGTGAAAGAGAATGAAGAGGAAGAAGATGAGAAAGATGAGGAGAATAATGTGAGAATCGTGAAGATTGCTTACTCAACCATTTTGACGATTATCATCATCTTACTTGTTTTTTTTTGTCTTTTATCATTTGAAGACAATAAATGCATCAGCTTTTAAAGAAGCATCTCTTATCTTCCACATTGCACATATCTTATATATATATATAAATAAATGCTGAGGTGGTCCAGTCACATTAACATCGGTCCTATAGGGCCCAGGTGTGGGAAAAACAACAGAAACCTATTTCAACAATATCGATGTCGCAATCTCATCGGGATGCATTTGGTTCTATTACTGTCCATATAATGGATCTCTATCCAAAACTATTTTACAAATCCTTCGAGTCACTTTTATGCCTGTGACCCATTAGGTTCCTAGTTATGTTGGCCACTTAGATTAACACTTAATCGAAGCAAGTCATGAGTGACATCTAGCAACACATCATGACCCCCAATTGACCGGAAAGTAAGTGGTTTGATAAACAAAACCCATGCTCATCACGAACCATCTCAAGAACCCTCTCATAGACCATTGCTATGCAATTCGTCTTTTCACCATGCTATACCCCACTTAGTTATAAGTATGGGCAAAATGTCAACTTTCACCAGACTTACTACTTCAAATCTAGCCCAAGTGATATCAGTTCTCGTCGTGTGACTCATTACTCTATATGTCAATGAAGATAATCTTTATGACATATGTACTTCGACCAAAGATTTCCAAGTAACCGTGGGTATCATCTTTCGCTATCACAAAAGTGGTGAATCCTCTATTGGCTGCTCATTTACCTTTGAATACCTCAAGTTGTACCTAATCACCACCCTATGAGCAACCTCTACAAGGCAATAAGGAATGAAGTCAAAGCACATAATTAGTATCCAAGATATTCTTAAGTACCTCAAGTCTAAGGATATTTTCACCATTGCTATGATGAGATTATTACTGACATTAGAATAGGACATCTATGTGATGATCTCATGATAGGTCATCCAATGTATTTACTATATCTAATAAGCATCCACATCTCAACTCTAAACATCTTATGTTTACAGATTCCTCCTGATCAAATCAAGGAGTTTGACATGTGTTAGTATATCTGGATTAACAATATCCAGTCTCATTAATCTTATGACTAGGGATAATTTAGATACTGACATAATTGCGCTTGATAGGAATCTCAATAGTATGATCACGTCATGATTTCCTTCATACTATGTTATATATTATGGACTTCATTAATTTGCTTATAGATCACTATCAATTCACAGATAATGAACACCCAATTAATGAAATATGCCTTCCTTTATTATTAAAAAAAGTTTGTACATAACTTTGTACAAAACGCGCTAAAGGTGATTACTTTTAGGGCACTACTCTAACAAATCTCGCACTTTACCTAAAGCTAATCACCTTGGTATCTAATACCATAGGAGAGTTTATGAGAATCAAAGCTATTATGTGACAATGGCTTCGTCAACGAATCAGTAATAATTTGCTTAGTGGGAATTCGCTCTATTTGTGCATCACCTCAACCAATGATCTCCCTGCTCAAATGTTATCTGCAGAGTATGTACTTAGATAGTTTATGAGATTTTCCTACGCAATAACCCCATTATTGTCACAATACAACTATATGGGCCCATCATTGCTAGGAACCACACAAGTTCAGTAATGAACTTCTTGATCAAAATTGCTTCCTTTGCTGCGTCTGAAGTCGCAATGCACTCTTCCTCGTTTGTTGAATCAATAGTCGTCTCTTATTTGGAACTCTTCCAACTGACCACCTTGCCATTTAGTGTGAATATATAACTTGATTCGGATTTGGAATCATCTTTATTAGATTGAAAACTGGCATCTGTATGCTCGCTCACTTTTAGATTTCCATCCATATATATCAAGAAAACATCCTTAGTCCTTCATAAGTACTTGAGGATGTTCTTGATAGTCGTGACCCTCACTAGGATTTGATTGGTATCTAATCATAACACTTAGAGCATATGATACAGCAAGTCTCGTACATAGCATAGCATATATGATAGATCCTGCTGCAGATGCATATAGGATCATATTCATGTGCGTCTTCTCATCTTGTGTCTTAGGACACGTAGATTTTGAGAGTGTTATCCCATGAGTCATGGGAAGATACTCTCTCTTGGACTACTCTATGCTAAACCTCTTTAGCATCTTGTCTATGTATGTTGATTATGGAAGACCAAGCAACCTTTTCGATCTATCTCTATAGATCTTTATCTTGAGGATATAAGTTGCTTCACCGAGATCTTTCATGGCAAATTGTTTGGACAACCAAATCTTCACATATTGTAACATAGAGACCTCATTTTCTAGTAATAATATGTCATCTACATATAGCATTAGGAATACGATTGCAATCCCACGAACCTTCTTATACACACAAGGTTCATCTGAATTTTGTGAGAGACCAAACTCTTTAATTATCTCATCAAAGCGGATATTCCAACTCCTAGATGCTTGTTTCAATCCATAGATGGATTTTTGAAGCTTACATACCTTTTTGTCATCATAGGAGATGGCCCTCTGATTGTGTCATATACACATCCTCGGTTAGATTTCCATTTAGGAAAGCTATCTTCACATCTATTTGTCATATCTCATAATCATAATGAGCGGCAATGACGAGGAGTGTCCTAATGGATTTAAGCATTACTATTCGGCTAAAGGTCTCGTCGTAGTCAATTCCTTATCTTTGATGGAAACCTTTGGCCACAAGCCTTTCTTTATAGGTAATCACATTACCATCCATGTCAATTTTCTTTTTGAAAACCCATTTACACCCTATAGGTTTTATTCCTTCGAGTGTCTCAACCAAAGTCCATACTTGGTTTTCATATATGGAATCCATTTCTACTTTCATAGCGCTAAGCCATTTCTCAGACTCTTCATGGAATCCACTTCTACTTTCATGGCACTAAGCCATTTCTTAGACTCTGAACTTTTCAGAGCCTCTTTATAGGTAGTAGGCTCATTATCTTCAATGAGCAATACGTCATTTTGTTTAATCATGAGAAATCCATGTCTCTCAAGAATAGAGAGTATCATCTAGTTTAATTACAAGCCCACTGGGGAGTGAAAAAAATAAGTGCCTACGACTAATGCTTGCCCCATTGCCCACGCGTAGGTCTAGTTCTCCCTTCATGAGTTGTCTACTGTCCTTGAGGCCCTGCATGTCATTACATATGTGTGAGCCACAATCAGTATCTAATACTTATATGTGATGATCAAAAACAATATTAACCTCAATGATAAACATACCTGAAGGAGCCGAGGCATCTAATTCCTACTTCTTCTTCAAGGAATCCAGATAGACTTTATAGTTTTGCTTATAGTGGCTAGTCTTGCCACAATGGAAGCAAGTTCCTTTCAGTGCAGTCTCTTTAAGTTTCTTTTTGGTCGCACTTCCTTTTGGTCTCTTGGACCTTTTCTTCTTTAGGTCCTTTTTTCTTGTACCAGAAGAAGAAGAGTCCACCACTAGCACTGGCTTATTATCCTTCTTGATTACTTGCTCTACTGTCTTGAGCAGATTGATCAACTCAGGGATTATCATTGAGATTTAGTTCATCTGATAGGTTAACACAAACTATGAATAACTATCAGACAATCCAAGCAGAATTAAGTCAACACTTAATTCATAGTCCATAACAAAACCCAAGGTGGCCAACCTCTTAATATAACCATTTATCTTTAATGCATACTGCACTGCAGATATCCCCAGAGTCATCTTAGTCATGAAGAGCAGCCTCAAGGTCTCGAACCTTTTAGACCCAGCTTGCTTATCAAAAAGCTCTCTAAGATGAAACATTATGGTATTAGCATCCATAAAGACTTATGTTGCTTTTACAGCTCTGGTGACATAGAGGCTAGCATAATGCAGGTAGTGAAGTCACTATCTTTAATATGCTTACGATATGCTCTCTAATCTTTATTAGAAGCATCAGCAGTAGGGGGATCAGGAAGTGGAACATCTAGGACATAGCCTTGCTCCTCAGATATAAGAACAATTCTTAGATTTCTCAGCTAATTAAGAAAATTAGGTCCAGTCAATTTATTAGAATCTATAAGTAAGCGCAAATTCACACTAGAAGACATCTTCAATCAACCTAAATGTGAAGAGAGAAAGAATGTTAGAATATCAATACATGCATGATCATAAGGACTTGCATGACATGCATATAACTCCCACTAGTTTCAAAGAATCCATAGCCCTCACTACGAATCCAATAAAAATTATAAGAAAGTGTCCTAGTGGGTTGATATCCGATATTACTAAGAACGACCTTAAGTCAATCGGTAGGTATCGGTCATATCAATTGCATCATAAATGTAACTATCGTATAGTGCTATCAAATCGTGATTTATGCACACACATTAGGTTATCAACTCTTGATGTACGTACATCTAATGTATGCTACCCAATTGTGCCTCTATCTACGTTGACTTTGAGTTTACTCAACAAATCAATGCTTATAAGAAAAACGACCCATTAATTCAAAAATCTAATTTCTATGGTTCGAACATAGCTATATAGAGTGGGCTTGAGTTTACCCAACATCGTTAACTCTAAAAGAATTCTGGTTCTCCCTATATTAATGACTATAATTCTACGACTTAGATGAGACCAATGACTATAATCCTATGACTTAGATGAGACTAGAGTATGAAATCCCTCACACATAATATGAAAACTAATGCCTTCCATTAATATGGGGAGAACCAAAAAAAATTTAGAATTAGTGTTGTGACTATATGAAATGATTTAAGACGTTTCATCAATCACATTGAATTTATATCCATAACCATCCATCATCCCACCTAACCAACCCTTGCATGCATTCTTTAATGCAACCATCTCACAAGGTTTTCTTCCATAGGTTGTGACGTGTTATGCATCTAAAGATTTGACGTTCGATTCAACTCTTGAACTGAATTGCTTTCTAATGTTGGCATTGACTAATTTCTCAATCCGTATGTTTTCAATTCCAATTCAAAATATCAATATACCAAACGTAATACCCTTTACTCTGATGTACCAATTAAAACTTTAATTGTATCATGCTTGCCATATCTAGTCATACTAGACATGAAATACTCGAAATAGATTAATACAATATTAATCTCTTAGATTTCCAAATAATTTGAGAACAATCAAACTATCACCCTAAGTATCTCTAGGTAGTCTCCATTTCATCAAGACTACTTCGGCACTTGTCATATAGCTTGTGATAGCCAAAAAAATTAAGACAACTGAATATACCAACAAGACGCTAATATGACATATTTGAGATCCGAAAATTTTTTGGAAACCCAATTTCAAGAAAATCAGTTTAGCAAGCATACAACATCAAAGTAACATATTTCTAATCGCATAAAAATGATCCAATGCATTGAAACTCAAAAACACACAATCTCCACTTCAAACAAAATAGGTCCAACAATTTTCTTTAAAATGTCCAGCTCTGTCTTTTGCTTTAAAAAAATCAATGAAAAAATTTCAATAAATGCTAGGAAAATTAAAGAGAATATAACATGTTCCCAAAATATTCCATGAATTTTTTCAAAATTTATTTCTGAGAAAAACTTAACCAACCTTAGTAACCAAGCCAATCCAGAATTTGTGTTCCTCAACACAGACATTCCTAACAGCACACAAGAAATTATCAAATAAATATTAAATCACCGCCGCGGCGAGCCGCTTGAAACGTCGCGGCGAGTGGATGAATTCCACACCGCGATGCGTTACTTTGTAGACGTCGCTGCGAGGCGCGAAGGATTGCGCGCCGCGGCGAACGATTCCCACGCCGCGGCGAGCGTCCCTTTGTGCGCCGCGGCGAGAGACTGTAGGCCGCGTCGAGAGACAAAATTTGTGATGGATGTGTTTTGGTTTATTGGACATAACTTTTGCTGTAGACCTCCAATTGAGGTGATGTTTGATTCGTTGTAATATAGAAAAAGAGGTCTACAATTGAGGAAAAGAATGAGAGTTTGAATTTAGATTTTTGTGATCTCAATTAGTGAAAGAAAGCTA
>JANSVB020000454.1:2976010-2986380 GCA_025504935.2 Erythroxylum haughtii
TCGTTACTTCAAAGGACCCGATTGGTGGGGAGGCCCTCTCGCCGGACTCATCCCTGGGGCTAACCTCACATCTAGAATCAGTGAGAAGCAGCCAACTCTATGGATCCAAACAGCAACATGCAGTTCCGCCATAATCAGGCTGAACCACATATAAATTGTGCTATAAACATTAAAAATATGAAGTAATTTAACTTTAAATAATATGTAGATTACAGACCTATCAGTATCCTCAAAGATTCTGTTTGCTGAATAACCATTAACAGAAAATTTTCAATAAATACTCATTTCTATTAAAAAATTTCATTCTAAAAAATAGCAACAAATTATTTGGGGATACTTTAAAGTTTAAACCACGTAAAAAAAATAAAGTGGGCCTGCACTAGAGTAATATAGTGGTTTCATATAAAAAAGGTTCGACAGGCTTGTTAGCTTCCAGCATCTTGCAATTGTCCATGTTTATTACCATGTAATACACAGAATGTCTTGAAATGGATAGAAGTATTGGTTCGATGATAACCAAATGGATTACCTAGATTGTAGATTTCCGAACTCCTAAGGCAGCTGCACTAGAGAATGCATCCCAAGCATCAATGAGATGTGGAGGTTATAAAAATCAAAAGAGAATAATGATATCAGAATCAACTTCATCCACTCATCACCGCTCTTAACAAATATTCTACTCCACATCGCTGTCTCATTTTGGCAAACAACCAATGGAAGATAGGGTTCTAGGCACAAAAGACCAGAATACCAGTAACTTTCGGATTTCAAAGACCAGAATACCAGCACAAAATTAAAAGAACAAAAACAAACACAAGGAAGCTGGAAACAGAACCATTTTCTGACCTCTCACGTGCACCACCTCAGTTAACCAGGCTTTATTCAATGATAAAAGGTCTATGTTAACAATCCTTGTTTGTCTCCCAGAATTTTAAAGTCATTGCAGAAGATTGCTTCTATTATTTGCTACGATGCGCATTTGCAGAAGATAGAACTGTTAAATTTCCCTTACCTATGTTAAGCTCCTCATTCGGAAGAAAAGTAAAAGATACTGTTTAACAACCAAAGAAGTAACGGAAATTATAAAGTTCCTACAATTCCCATTCATTCAGATACCTTGGGGATAGTATATCTGCAAACAACATATTAAACAACAATTAAACAAACCGGCATCATAATGATTGAGATCTCCTTATTCTTAGAAAAGTATTCCAAGAAACTAAATATTGTGTTGAATAAATTATCCTTGCATATTCACGGAACAAAAGGCTCAAAGCAAAAGGTGATGGAACTATACAGTTCCCTGAATGACTGTTGAAATTTCAGATGAAAAGAAGCACATTTAAATAGTTGATCAATCGAATGGTTCTAAAATTCCCTCATATTTCAAACACCAATTACAATTGGATGACTTTGTGCTCCACAGCTTAGTCTTTAAAGGAAAGCTTTTAGAGAAACCAGTGGTTGCAGCTGTAAGCTTAAGCGTTACCCAACAGATAGCAGCTTCCTTCCCTATCAGCGTTGCAGGGAATTCTGTTGTAAACAGATTGCTCAGACCCAAATGGTGCCTTTACTAAAACAAGAACGCCATAATACCTTTAATCAACTCCTGCAGAAAAGAAATTTTGAAAATGCAACATATCAGAAAGTCAGAGCAGGATGGAGACTTTTGCCGATAATCTTCTACAACGAACAAAGGCAAATAATTCCTACCACAGGAAACCACTGAGTTTCATTTACTACTACAATCGCTTTTAATGTGACTGACACAACAGTTTTAACTCGATTATCAGGATGTTGCTTCCAATAGTTTCTTAGCATAATTAGCTTTGTTTCCATTTCAGTAAAAGCAACTCAAAAAACAGGACAACTGGAAATAACCGAAAGCACAATGCTAAATCTGAATTCTGTGAGGACAGCACGATTAGTACCAGTCTAGAGAAACATATTATAAGCTACCCCACGCAAACCCCAAGTAGAAACGAATCCGATGCAAATATAAATTCTGAATATTAGCTATTCTGAGTATAAGAGACGGCTAGATTAAAATACCGATTCCTTCTCATTCTAATGCTTGCCATGAGACAGTGATGAGGAAGAAATTGAAGCAGTAACCCGCATGACAATCCTGGTCATCCTCGATCCAATCAAGGTAACATTATCAGCCCCACCAAACATGGACCTGTTGAACATCCCAACAACCCCGTCCACCGTGTCCCCCTCACACTCATCTAACACTACCACCACAGCCCCGCCCGTCCTAACCGTCCTCTCCATCTCTCCCACATACCTCACAGGGAATAATGCTTCCTTCAAATGGGCACTGAAAGCCAAATCAAATATCCCATCGGGGAAAGGCAAGTTATTGGGGTCAGCCCTTTTAACCAGAGGCAAAGAATCCACCAACTCGACGCCGGTGACGTCAACGACTCCCATGTTGTTGAGAGCCATGACGTCGTGACCAGCGCCGGAGGAGACGCAGAGGACTCGGGAGTGATTGCGCAAAATGTGGAGGCTTTGAAAAAACGTAGTGTACGAGGCGACCTGAGAGAGCCATGACTTGGAGGACCAGAGGCGGCGGTTTTTCTTGGAAAGGGAGAGGTGGGGGCGACTAAGAGAAGGGTCGCAGGTGGATGTGGGGAATTTGAGATGGGGTTTGATGTTGGATGTGGAACTAGGGACACAGGTCTTGGGCTTGTGAAGAACAAGTATTATCACTATGATTGTCGCTACAGTGCTTGAGACCATAGAGATCTTGTTCAGAAAAACCCGCATGCGTTTCTCCATCGACGTTGCTGTTGGCAGAGCATTGAGAAAGTTTGCGTTGATCTCTGAAGTCTGCTGTGCCACTTCCCGAACGCCGCACCTTAGTGCCGGGCTATTCCATCAGCGCTATTTAAAATAAAGGTCGATTATTTTATAATATTAATTAAATTTACAAAATTTTAATTTATTATAAAAGTAGTTAATTATTATTCATATACTAAGAATAAAACCCAAGGAATATATAAGTTATATTTAATAATCAATATTACCTATTAATAAATATATAATTAACAACCCCTTACTGATACAGTTAAGTGTTTATGGTGGGAGTAAGAATTGAGTGTATTGATTTATCTTTACTCGTTATGTTCGTTAAATATAAGTGGTTTTGGTAGCCTGACTCCACCAAAGACGAGTAATATGTTAATTTAGTCCCCTTTTTTTTTTTTTTTCTTATGAGGTATTTTAGGAGGATCTCAATTATAGAAAGGTACTTTTAAGCCATTTACTTTCAGACTAATTCCTGCTCGAACCTAGTAGATTTCTTGCGAGAGACAAAGCTCTGTCCCCAAGTTTTAAACGACTGCATGCATGAAAGCAGTTCGAACTCATAATCTCACTTAAGTTAGGAGAACCCCTAAGTCGTGACCTCACTTAGCCTATTTTTAAAGGAAGAAGTCAATATACTTAGAAAAATGGTTTCTTTACGGGCAAAGTTATGAATAACCTACCCGTATTAATATAAGTTAATAATGGATACCGTTTCAAAAAAATTTTTAAATTTTATAAAATAGCCTTTAAATTTTTTAAAATTTACAAAATAGTTCATTAATAAATTGTAACGTATATTTTATAATTTTATATCAATCTTATCTCAAAAAATTATAATAATAAAAATTTTAGATAACAATAATTTATTTGTTTAAAAAATATGTCTATCATCGTTTCGTCTCCCTCTGTCAGTCATCATCAATTAGTTCATTTGATGGAGACCCAACTCTACATCATCATCGTCATCGTCATCAACTTGAGGCGACTAACAATAATAGCAACCCAGATCCACATCCTTATCAACGCGAGGCGACTAATAGTGAGGCTTCAAATATGAAGCAAGGGACAGTAGGGGACAGAGAGGCTGCAAATCTAAGGTAAGGATCCGGATCTGAGGTGAGGACAACAAGGGATAACAGCGAGAGCGATAGCAACCTAGATCTTAATCTGATAACAACGACCCAAATCGATGAAGACCCAACTTCAGATCTGACGAGAAAAGTAAGTGGTGCTAAGACCCACGGGAGCTCCATGTTGCTAGGTATTGGTGGGCCACCTACTCAAGTTGTGGAGGAGTTCCCCTTCCCCGCTCTATTGCGTGAAGACACACAGAGAGCAAAACCTGGAGATGGCATTAGCTTTGACATCTCTAGAGTCTCTAAAACCCATGGGTCTTCCTTGACTGCTGGTGCGGAGCCAACAACTTCAATTCTAGGAATATAAGGTCCAAATGAAGCATTATCCTTAAACTCATGCAGGAGAGGGAAAAGGCGTGGTCAAATACACTGGTGGGATCCTTCTAAAGCAAATGTCCTATATTTCTAATTATCAAGACTTGGACTAGTTCACAGTGAAGTAAACAACGTTTGGAGAAAACTCTCCCACATATTATGGCACGATTATTTTCAAATTTGTTTCAAATGGTCATCTGGATGAAATAATTGGAATGGGTCCTTGGTATATTGGGGGACAACCTATGTTCTTACAGAAGTGAAAGCTAGGGATTGTATTTAATAAGGAATGTGTTGAAGTTTTTCCATTCTGAGTAATTTCCATAACCTATTGCTTGAATTATGGGCTGTGCAAGGGTTTTCTTGCTAGTTTGTTGGGTAAACCGTTGGGTATGGATGCATAGACATTAAATATGGATAGGATACAATACGAAAAAATATGTATAGAAGTGAGTCGAAAGGCTACACTAGTAGATTGTCTTCCAACTATGCACCTTAATGAATCTGGGGAGAAGATGAAAGTAGAAATACAACTATCCTACCTTGGAAACCACACAATCCTGGCAAGAAATGGGTTCCAGCTGGGAAGAGGTATAAAACAGGTTGGCAAGAGGAGTCAATGGGGATTGAATAGTCCACAATCAAAGTTGAAGATGGTATTGGAGTTCAATGGAAGGTTCATGAGCAGCCTATCCAGATTCCTTCAACCGAAAGGAACACTGGGGAGCATCCTAAAGTGGTTGATAGCCAAAATAAGGCTTATCCTAGTTCTGAAAAGGAGCAAACAGTAGATCATTCAATCTCCACACAGAGTCCCAAGTTGGTAGAGTATGCTACTATTGTTGATGTAATGTAAAATTAAGAAAGCTAGAGTTTATGCAAAGAATGAGAAATGGCTAGTCCATTGCAAAAGTTGATACTAAACACAAATCACTGAGGAACCAAGAATCGAGAGGGCCGTGGAGGTTACTCAATAGATTAAGATTACCAATATAGTGCTAAAACAGACAACTATGGACAACTCTAGTGCAGACAATATGGACCGTCTAGATATTGGCATGGAATACTTCAACTCACAATATTTGGAGCAATGCCAGATGGATTGGGCCAATATGTTGACTCCAGTAGCAAATATTCGGCAAAATGAGACCTCTAAGGCTAGGCTGGAATCTGAAGAGTAGACAACAATGATAAACTCCAGTAATAACTGTGTGGCAAGTCAAGGGATTGGGATTATCATCTCTCAAATTGCAGAACCTCCTAGGATAGAGCACATCTTGACATTGAATTGTAAATCTTCTGCTTATGTGATAATAGTTTCTCCTCGGGAAAGCAATTCAGATTTGGCAACAAAGGACAGTAATTCCCCATCAATTGCAGCACAAGTCCCCGACATTTTAAGAGTTTTTTTTTGCAGTCCAAAACGCAAAAAGAAAGTCAATAAGGAAGAGAATGAAAAATCTCAAATACCAACAATAGGATAGACAAAGCACCGTATCTTGTCATACAACATTCAACCCTCTCTTTTCATGGATATGAAGTATAAACAGTGTCTTTAGTGGTTCTTTTGGTAATCTATCTTCTAGGAAGATATATTACCTTACTTAGGGAGTTGTTTTGATTATATTGTAAATATGATGGTAGGCTTCATGCCTTGAACCCCTTGTAATGTAAACACAGTTTTAACTATAGTAAAATATTTCTTTAATTTTTCATAAAAATATTTATTTTGTTTTTCATTAATTTTCAAATATTTCAAATATAAATAATAACCACAATTAATATAAAAAATATCATTTAGTCATCATATAAATATAAAATTAAGAATAATATGAAATCTTTAAAATATTACAATTTTATCATGAAATAAATAATAATTACTTCAAAACATCAAATAAAAGAATAATAAATATCATTAACTCTCTAACTAACAATTTATAACAAGAATTCACAAAGAGGAAACAACTAACTAGAATTGAAACCTGAAATAAAAACATTTACAATTACATTTCATATAAAGAATTTAATATATACATCAAATATAAGTAAAATTAAAAGAAGAAAATAAACAAAAACTAGAATTTCATTCAATCGTCCACGAGGAAATACTCGCTATAATTGCATTGACTCCAATTCTTATTTGGTACAAAGTCCTCATCTGAGAGGAGCCTCACCATCATCATCATCCAAATTCTTTGAACCAAATTATATGTAAATGTTTTCCTATCTAAGATTATCTTCTAAGCTATTCTCATCTATCAAACATGATTTCTCAGAAACTCATTCCTCAAAAAGATTGATACTATTAATGTAAATTGGATTTATTGAACTACTTTTTTTATGAAGAGCCCCAGTAAACAATAAAATAAAATTATTAAAAATTATAAGAAATTATATCTAACTTAGTAATGATAATATCATACTTTTCCTGAAGCTTTAAATTGTATCAAACGAAAACCAAGTTATTCATTCTTTTGTGCTTCAATCTATTTGTTTTCTTAGAATAGATGAATTCAAATGTGTTTCAATTCTTTTCATAACCTGTTGCACTCGTACGTTAACTTAGAATTCGAATTAAAAACCTTTTGCAATTCTTGAGCACTATTTTTGAATTAGTCCCACCAAGAAACTGTAAGTTGTAAGATAAAAAAAATAGTATGATAAACAAAATAAAGTGATAATTAATTTTCAACATGTAAAAAAGTGAATATATATATATACTTGGGTTATGTTTTACTCTTTTTCAGATAACAATTAGCATCCTAAAATTTCAAGAAAACTGCTTGTAAATCTCCATTTGTAAGCATAGGAGGTCTCACATCGTCTCATAGGTAACAACTGTTGTAATAGTTAATAGCATTCCCTAATAACTTTAGTTTTCTTTGTAAAACCTAGTCTAAAATAGATACTAGGATTCGAAAATGTCCCAGCTGTAAGCAATGAAATGTAAATTTGTCTTTCCTATTTGTCATTGATTATTGCAAGATAAGGCATGTACAAAGAACGTCTATTTCTCATATTGGCCTTGATTGCTTCCTTTGCGCTCTCTATGGCATAAAAAATCCCATTATTGTCTTTTCATCATTATCAACCAAATGAAGCATCCTCACCAAAGGCTCACAAATTGGGATGACAAATTGGCACTAGGACCAAAACTTGGTATCTTCAACTATAATTTTAGAAACCTCCAATCCAATATTAAACCTAACATGTTGAGATGCAGCTCACTTATCACTTGTAAATATTTGTATCAACTGCTTCTTCATCATAATATAACGTTGAACTGATAAAACTTTTGTTGCAAATCTTGTAACAGTAGGACGAAACAAATTTCAACTATGAGTAAAATCTTTTCTCATTAAATTCAAGACTCATGCATGATTATAGATAAACTTAGTCACTTTTTTGGCTTTCTACACAGTTTCATCAGTAATAGTATAATACCTAGCATCCTATATATTTTCTAGCTTTAAGTCAATGCAATGTGCAGCATAAGGAGTCCAAAAATAGAATTATACTTGCTTTGTAATCTTTTTCCTGATGATTTATAAGTAGAATTATTGTTAATAATAAACTAAACAATATTTTCTAGTCCTACTTCATTCATAAATTCATTGAATATTTCAAATAAAGTATGATGGAGGACCATCAAGCCCAACATTTTGTACCGTGAAGGAACCCATCCAAGCCCACAATGAAGTTACAGGTTTTGCTTCAACCTTTAGGCCTTTGCAAAGCTTGTATTTGTGAGGCCCAAGTTAGCTCACAAGCATTATGAGTCTTGATCAATGTAGAACCATTGACTAGCCATTAAATTGACATGTTGAAGCCCAAGATAGAGCCTAAGATGTTTTGGAGGTTTAGGATAAGTGCTTGATAAATTTTTCTTTTGTTATATGATGAATAAGAGCTTTTAAAACCCATTAGTTTCCTTATTTATTTCTATTTTAGTTTCCTTTTAATTTCTACAACTTATGGTAGCTTTATGGACAATTTGGGATGTTTTATTTGTATTTATAGTGCATTAGTTGCTGGAGAGAAGCTAAAAGGGATGGAGAAACTAGATTGTGTTATCCTAGTCTAAAACTTTCCTATTTAAACAACTAGCCTTCTATATTTGTAAGGTAGATTATGATGAATAAAAATTGAGAGAATTTGCTTTGCAATTCTTAAAGGTTTGAATGTTTTCCTAAAACATATCATAGGGTTTTATTAGTTTCTAAAAAATAAAGGGTTTTGATTGTTTCTACAAAGAACAATAGTTGGGTTTGGCTTTTTTTCGAAAACATTCACCTTTGTTCATTGTTCCATTTGATTTGATTGCTAGAATTCTATCTGACCAGTTGTACGAGAAAATTCATAACTTTTGTGTGATTGTCCGATTTAGGTGATTTTAAAGCCATAGAGTTGTTCATTTCCTGAAATACAAATCTCTAGAAGGATAATTTACCCAGTTCGAATCCTATCCTGATCAAAAACATCTTCTCAACCATTCTCATTATATCGCCCAGTCCAAGTTTCAGTCATAAAATCTTGTTTATCTTTTCACCTGTTTTCCAAAACGAAAATTTTCAAAAAAAAATTTGTTCTACATATCCAGACCTACAATTCACCTGCTAACCATTTTACCCAGTTCTAACTCTAGCCATCTCAAAATTTCTAGTTTTCCCAACCATCGCCAATCAACCACCTAGCCAGACATGTATTCAAAAAAGCAAGCCTAACCCAACCGTTCTTGATCCGTTTAACCTGATTATTGATTCTAAATTGTAGTTCACAAAAATTTCTACAACTTTGTTTCTTTCCTAGAAACCAAATTCCCAGCCAATTAACCTAGAAACACCTTCAAATTTCTTGTTTCAGTTTTACCCGATAAAAACTAAATTGCCCAAAACTTTTCCAATAACCACCAGACCCTATTCTGATCACTTTCAGGCCATTTCTCCATCAAAGTATCAGCATTCTCAACAAGATCAGATATATCAATAAACTTAAAAAGCATTGAGCCCTTTATAGAATAAACAAAAAAAAAGACTCATGTATCATATTTTTCCAACCATCACATATGATTGAATACTTATAAGTAGCCTCATCCATTATTCTTTCTTCCAAACAACTTCTAATTTCATAATCTGAGCTACTTCAAAGTTTGCCTCTATAATCATCAATAGAAGAAGCTTTGTATCATGGATTGTAAGAGGCTATAATGTCCATCATAAGCTGATAACAATAAGATTGGAAAGCATTAAATGATGCACTTGAATCATACTACCATCTAGCCATTGTTATATCTACATTGTGAGCCACTTCTCTTGATTGTATGATTGTATGACACTAAGAATTGAAGGCTAAGCTTTAGGAGTTGCTCATGGTGCAAAAAATTTTGAAACCTACATTCCTTTTTTCCTAACGTTTGGTCTAGAAGTAACATTCACTTCTTACTAGGAAGGAACATTACCACCTTCAATATTTCCACTATCATCATGAACATCAGTAAACGAAGTTCCACTACCAATTTTATAATTCAACCTCTTCCTTTAGACTTTCTCGTGCTGGTACTCTTTAAGAAAATTTTCATTGTCCACTTTATATTGTGATTCACTTTTTTTACATGGTTCCACATCTCCTTTAACCTCCACTAAATGCTTCTTTAATTTAGTGATTCCTCCACCTTTCAAATGCTTGTTACAAAATAAGAAAATAGAATTGTTCTATATATCAGATATCAACACATCATGAGCTGGATCATTGTGTCTTCCTAGAGCGGTTGAATAATCAAGAGTACTTGAACTTCCTTAAATTTATCTGTAAAAATAAATGAAGACATATATCAAAATAAAGAACACATAATTTTATTATCAACTACTATCACAAATATATATTGTTTAACTCAAAGTTCAAACTAACACAATTACACAATACATAATACACATATACATCTTATATAATATAACTCATTTTGTATGATTACATTATACACAATTCAATTTCATCCAACACAATTCACCAATAAGTCAAAAACCAATAATTTAAGTATTCAATATAACTCCACTCCATGCAGTCATATGCCTTGTTAATATCCATTTTTAATGTAGTATACCC
>JANSVB020000454.1:2991886-3007194 GCA_025504935.2 Erythroxylum haughtii
TGTAATCATCCCGAATGAAGCCAACATTATCTCTTCCACCTGCTTCCCTCACCATAAGATCATGGGATGCTTTCGGTAGAATTCCCACAGCATTTGCCATTTCAATTTGCATAGCCGCAGCTGAAGATATCTTCCTATGACTTCTATGCAAATGTACCTTGTTCGGCGATGAGAGGTGGTGATTGTGCTCCTCCACAAATTCAATGACTTCAAATGTTCCACTTTGCAAACTATGAACTTTCATCCTTGCCTCACACCCAAATCTTGTTGCTGGTCGTGGAGCTCTTACACACAGATCTCTTTTATCAGGCATCCGCTGACCCTGAGCACTACAACAAAGTAGCCGACAAATTAAGTTACCCCTTTTATCTTTGTGACTTTTACTTCGTCTAATTCCAAATCCGACATGCTTCCCATAAGTTAAATAAAATTGGTAAGCTTCTTCTTCAGTCGCGAACCGCATGCCAATTGTTGGTACTAACTCTCTTCCACAATTCAGCCTTGCGTTCATATTACCAAACCCAATCCCAATGCCAATTTCATTCTGACCTTGCTCATCATCACATCCATAATTTAAACGACGACATGGTCTCGATGTACCTTCCATTTTCAAACCTGTTACATTAACACACGAGGACAATAAATATCATATATGATATATAACACAAGCAATAACGACTACAATTCCCACAGAGTTCATAAATTTGTCTTGTTTCCATCCATGTCTTTAACCATTCCATGTGTTATGTCATTCATGTTTCAAATAAACCAATGTGTATTGATGGTGACTTGTTTCTAGTTAACAACCAATACTTTCTTTAACATGAACTATACCTTAATGTTTACCAAATCAACTGTAAAACATTTATTGTCATTAGTAAGAAATTGCGTTAACACAGAAGGGAATTGATAGCAGAGCGTAAACATTTATTACCATTGGCAAAGGTTCAACAGAGTTGCCTTAACACAACACAACACGTTGGAACCCATTATGATTCACCAAAACATAGTACTGCCATGATCCATACAACACAACCAACTCAACTATCCCATATTAATTACCACTAACGTTATCTGAACAACCATAAAGTAACAGCAACATTCCACATACATGACAATGAATAACAATACATTAAATAGACATATATGAGTTATATGACATGCAGAACATACATGACTATACATTCCTTTAACAACCAACTTGTAAAAAATTAATATAAAAAGACAGCCATTTTCCTCGTACAGACACAACATTAAGTAATGGTTTTAAATGTTTTCACCTGAGAAGGAGACGAAAATTAAACACAGGTTGTTGGAGAAGAAGCTCTGTGTATTTTGTTAAAGTGTAAACAACTTCCTAATATTACCAAGAAATTGAATGGCGGGAATTCTTTGAGAGTACTGAGCCATGAGTCTAATTTGTATGAACATAGTTTATGTAACTTTTCAGTTGGTCAATTACATCTTAATTAGTGATTGCCAAGTATGCTTTTTTATTTGCATGTAATGTATTAACTCTGCTTTTGCATTTGATATTTTTAGCATAAGGTGGAACATTTGTCAATTTTTATCGACTAGCTCTGAATTCGTCATTTCCTTATATTGATCGAAACAGTCTGAAACTTGTGTACATTTAATTATGTCCTGTACGTTTGCTTTTGTCTTGAACGGCTTCTTTTATGAACCTAATTCTCTACATTGTTTGTTTTTATATATAGTTGTTTGCAGCTGAGCCTGCCTTTCCAGAAGCTCACTCAAGACTCTCAAGCATTTAGAGCTACGAACAGTGTATTCAAAGCCTGATTTGCTTGGCATAGCTGCATTGCTTGCTTTATCACCCAATGTTGAGACGTTGGTCCTTGACTATCTTTGCAAAATAGATGATGATGTAAGTAGCACATCAGACTCTTCAGTTATCTTTGTTCTCATTTTAAGTTTGCCGGTTTAAAATTGCATTTTTCAACTTCTAGGAAAGCTTCTCCGAGGAGATTTTGAATAAGCCAATTGATCTCATCCTGCCAAGTCTCAAACAAGTTAAAGTCAAAGATTTTAGGGCTTCTGAGAATGTGACGCTTTTACTGACACTTCTAATATTGCATGGAGAAGTTCTGGAAAAGATCATTTTGGTTCCTCCAGTTCTGGGTGAGACCATTGTTTGCCCCACTGTTCAACAAAGGCGGCTCAAGAAGATGAAGTTTTCCTTGGGTCAAGTGCCAAAACTCAAGTTTAAGGATGAGGGTGGTGCGATCGGCATCTTTATGGAAGAATAAATCAACTGAAGAAAAATGTTTAGCTATATGTTCTACTTTATATATGCATATTATGATTTTTGACTATAAGAATGAATATATATGCCCGTGGTTTTAGTTTTGCGCTAATAATTATGATTCTGAAACTATGGTACCAGTTTAATTCTGGTAGATTATCGATTATGGTATATTGTTTTGTATAATTTTTTAAAGATTATAAATAATAAATGACGACGAAATTATCCCTAACATTTCCTTTAAGAATGTTTAACTCTCTTTCATGATTGCTCAGAGATTGAATCTTGACCTATTGGGCCTGTTTTCTTATTTTTATTTAAGATTAAAATGCCTTGTTTTCTAATTGAGATATGGAACATCATTGGATTGGGTTCAGATTACCTGTTTCTATTATTTTGTTCATGTTCTATTTTATGAGCATTTATCTATCTAATTTTTAAATAAATAGATGAATGCAGGATACGAATAGAGTAATAAGAACAGGGATATAGGAATCACATTCAGAGGGCCTTTGGCACACGTTTTATAAACCTAATCTTATCGTGGCTTGTCTTAAGTTTGAGAATGTTAAGATCGTCTAATAACAAGTTTCCATTTGAAGTTTCAAGGTTGTCGCATTCCTATCTTAGGGGATCATATACCTGGTTTAATGGCATTTTAATGATGATAAAACATCAGCTCATATGGCCATAAACACCACCTCATTTGAGATACTATATGGGTAACTTCTTTTGTTAAGAATTCCAAAAACTTGGTGGTAGATCAAGCGATGAGCAACAGAAAGACTGCTCTTACTTCAACAAAATTCCACCAACACTCAAAATCACATGAAACAATCAGCAAATTGACAAAGAACAGAGAGAGTTGTCAACTTCATTGATAACACTTTCACTCTCTTCTTCATTCTATCTTGCGTTCTCCGTACTAACTACAGGCACTCACCATAGTTACTATTTACACATAACAAGGTAACCATTAAGTTCAGTAGTCACAATCCATTGTTTTCCTTCTTTTTTTTTTTTTCATGTTTTGGATCCAGATGGAGCCATTTCGGCCCAGTTTTGTACACTTCCTACTTAAACTCGCAGGGTCCCAAATCAAGATCTGAAACCCGACCACCTCTCCCATTGAGCGGAAGACTCATTGGTGCCGAGAAATGTAACACAAGCCTTTCACGAAAAGAACATTCAAACGTGAACGAAGACCACTATCTATGCCCGACTAATGCCAGAAAGTTTGACCCAACATGACGAATTCCAATTACATCACTTTCATAAACAAAACTGAGGATGATTATAAAGATAAAGAAAAGGTTCGTTGGTTTCCTAGGTTGTGCGGTTTTATCTCCCATGAGTTAACCTGCTGTGCTTCCTCAGAGAGGATGAAAGGCAAAGAGATCTCACGGATCATCAATTCACCACAAAATGGGCATTCACTAGCTATTGCATCATCCAACTGTGAACGGAGCTGTGAAGTCAAAATAATAAATCAACTAGAAAGTCATTAAGTAGCAATTTCTGAAAAAATATCTTATAATGATGAAATTAACTAGATAAATCTCTTGCAAAACTAGCGATACTTTCCAAGAGTATTTGGATATTCACATATGACGAATCTCTTTGGTCAAACGGATCCACTCTTAAAGATGATTTGGGTCATTAATCCAAAAATAGACAGTTTATGGGTATAAAAGAAGCTTCTCAAGTTAAGGTCAACAATAAAAAATACAAACTTTCATAAAATAAATGGCAACAAGACTTCTTTATGGAATGATTGGTAGTATCCCCTATGATCACTAATAAATCATCACCTATATCTAGAATTGGAAATTATCAATCATTAAAGCAAAAAGTCAGCTCTATAATCAGTAATCAAGACTGGAATTAGCCTCCTAAAAATTCAAGAACCTTGACACACATTAGGAATTAAATACCTCCCCTCCAGACAGCAACAATGGACACCAAAAAAATATTTGGACTCAGCATTTCCATAAAAGGTTAGATCAATCTACCTTTGATACTTCTGCATTCCTCTAAGGCACTCAGCAACAATCAGCTTGGAATCTCTTCAAAACAGAAGTTTCAAAGGTACAATGGTCTAACCTTTTATGGTTTGAACATTAAATTCCCAAAGTTAAGTTCCACTCTATGGATGAATGTTCTCGTCAAGGACACGTCATATATCAATGACAAATACTACCCTTTATGCAACCATGAGGAAGAAAACCACGGGCATCTCTTTTCCAAACATTCATTCACCAAAGGAATGTAGCAAACAATCCTATACAGATTATGTCCAAATGATTCCAACTAGGATTGGAAACATATCATCCTATGGATTTGTGAAATTAAATCCAATCCAATGTATTGAATTTCGGACAGAACCAGTCACACAACGATACCAAATTTCTTTTTACTGCATCAGATTGAACCAGAATTTCGGGTTACACCCATTGTACCAACCAATATTGGCCGATATACTAAAATACCGAACAAGACCTCGTTAAATTTGTGAATTTTGAATTTTGAATTTTGAAATTTGAAATTTTATAATTTATATTTAATTTTTAATTTTTTTTAAAAATAGTTCAAAATTATTTTTATATTAATTTTAATTAAAAGTTATTGGGTCAAAATTTGAAATATTTTTCAATTTTAATAATAATATAGAACTAAATTTTAATAGGGAACTATATTTTTATATAATTAATCTTTTTTTAGGTATATTAGCCACTTTCATCCTTCAAATATTGTTTTTATATATTTTTTCAATTTCTTGTGAACGTTTCTTTAAATAATTATTTTATTTTCTAACATAAGCATGTAGGTTTAACTTTGTTTTATAACATGAAATAATTTTAGTTTTTTATTTTAAATTTTCATAATCTAATTTTATTATTAAAGAAATTAAAACGATTTAATATTAACTACTAATAAAAATAAAAGTAATACATAATTATAATAAGGGACAAAATTTTAATTATATAAAATTACGAAATTATTTTATAATTTTAAAAATTCTTTAAAATTATATCCGTTATACAGGCATTGTATCATACCAATGCCAAAACCTATACCTACTCTAGTAACAAATTCGCAACAGTGATCAAACTACTCTCTTGAAAAAGTTCTAATAAAACCATCATTCGAATGCTTGGTTTATACTATTGAATGGACAAGGAACTCGAGGATCTTAATGACACTAAAAAAATCTGCCCGATCGTTAACAGCTGCTTTGCTAAAAATGATAAAAGAGTTCATAGCATAGGAAGGACCACAGTTCACCGCGACAATAAAAAGATCTGCCCAATGTTTAACAGCTGCTTTGCTAAAAATGATAAGAGTTCCTAGCATAGGAAGGACCACAGTTCACCGAGAGCATAAAACAAATATAGACATCTCTCTAGGAAGAAAATGTAAACATGAGGTTATCGAGATGAAGCCATTTTCATGTCCAAAAGTACACAGCAAGCATCTATAACTCACACTCTATAGCTCCTTGCGAGTAAATCCAAATCTAGCTTTTTGTTTTGTTGCTTTTCTGAGTTGAACTTGTAACCTTGCTTTCTTATATGTTTTGAAGTTTTCATCTTACTGAAAAAAACTAGTGCTAATATCACTTGCCAGATTATGTTCAAAGGCCAAATGAAAAGAAAACTAATGGAAAACCTATGAAAGGTGATACAAACTTTTGTTTCAATTAGTACAAACAATCCATTCACATCTAAGAAAGAAAACCATGCTAATGATAACATTGAGAATACCTTATCTGCAGGGGTAATGCTAGCAATGGAGTCCTCAGTTAAACCACCATTCAAGTCTCTCCTCACTCCATCACCTAATAAACTAAGCTGTTTTTGAAGATCCAGTATATACTCAGCCTGCAACGTTTATTTCAAATACGAGGAAATTTTAAAAACTTGAAGTTGGTGAATTATCCTACTAACAGCATCTGAAGGAAATAGTTTCAACTCTTTTCAGTATATAAAAGCGGAGCTTCAATATATCCCCAGAAAAGCTTTGGGTTCCAACATATTAGACATCTAGTTAGTAAAACTTGATGCAGCTACAAGGGCAGCCTCTCCTTTCCATCATAAATTGTAAAAATTTTGATTTCTCTAATTGCAACATGACATCGACTCTTCGATTTTAACAAAGCAAGGCTCATCACTGGTCATTATTTGGTTGATCAGTAGGATTCATAAATGTACCCCCAAATAATCCTATTATATTCTCTGCCCCAGAAGGTAAACTAAAACTTTTTGTAGGTCTCCAGTTTCTTTTCTCGGTTAAACTTTGATAATAGAAATTTGCTGATATAATTACATGGTTGGAGCAAAAATTGCTATGGAAGTAAAATGAATAACAGTCAGATTTCACAATGACATTTTCTTCAACTGAATTAACTGTTCATGGCATTTTGGTAAATATCTCTTAATGGTTTAGCCGAAAAAATCATGACCATAATATGGACAATTTCAAGATGTCAGAGTTACTATCAACATGATGCTTCTTATATTGGAATATGACTGATAGCTTGTATTTTCCAACTACAAATTGATGGGCTGAAACCTAACTAGAGTTATTGTTCATGCTTTAATCTCAGGCTGGAATTATTCAACATCATTACAAGAAAAAGGTTGACTACAAAGCCAAAAGTAATATAATAGCATGAGATGAAGCTAACACCTGGCAGAATAAAAATCAATGTGAAAAGAAACAGAACAAACACTTACTTGAATTTCTGTGGTACAACGAGTTACGTGGGCAATCAGGCAGTGTGAGTGAAAGGAATGACCACAAGGAAATACATAGAATGGAGCCATCGCTCCCACAGATGTATAGCCTCGAGACATGCGATAATCCACACCCACAACCAAAATTTTGCGCTTACAAACCTAAAGAACAGAAAGAAGACTTCTTTTCAGATTTCCATCATGAAAGCATGACAATTAAATGTTATATACTAAGCCAAAATTGGCTGTGTAAGAAAATAGGCACATTGTAGCAGTCAAGACCTAACTCTTAAATTCAAGAGTTCTAGGAAAGTAAAGGAGCATTTTAAGAGACAAGAAGTAGAGAATGGAATTCATTTTCTTCCACGCAGCATAGATAAAAGATATTGCACGGTAACAAATAATCATCTAAAAAGAATTTGATTTTTCCTTCATCAACTAAACATTTGGATGATCAATACCCCGCATTCTTCATCACGGTCAATGACAGCGTATCTTTGAGCCAGTGCATTAATATCTTTTCTGATGTTATCTGCACCATGTGTTGCATCATTCATCTCTTGTTTCAGTTCTTCAATTTGCTTGTTGTAATCTTCCAATGATGAGCATATTGCTTCCTGCAAGAGAAGGAAAAAAAAATCAAACCAGTAAATAAGTTAGACCAATTACTCTATATTGCAAGTTATAGTTCACCTTTCATTCTAGAAGGCTGGAAAGAAGAAACAGAATTAGAAGAGACTTGGCACTACTAGAATACTAAATTTCAAAGAATTGCTCCCAAATTAATCCACTTGCTTAAGATAACTACATCTAGAACCATTATACCAGGAGAATGTTAAATTATTAAATAGCAACATCAGGTAAACCTAAACAGAGTAATTCTTTACAGAGTGTTGAGTAAGAGTTACACTGTAACCAATTATATCCCTTAAAACGATACAAAGAATAGAGTAACAAGTCTTACCTTGAAGTCATCAATCAAAGCAAAGTCTGGAAAGAAAGGCAATATATCCTCAATCTTCAAAAGACCATCAGTTTCCTTTAGAAAAGCTAAAGCCTTGCGTATATTCTCCCTTTTCGTTCCCTTTTCCTGTTCAATTACATGCTTAGCCACCATAAGCCAGAGCTTCTTTCTCAAGTCTTCATCATCTTCAACTTTGTCAGCTTCAGCCATAGCAAGTTCAGGGTCGACCTATAGCAGCAACAGACTGTACTTCAGAACAATTCAAGAAATCATAATATCCTTGTTATCGATCCATAGATATAATGCCCTTGAGTTTCAAAATTGTAAACTTCTATCAACTGTTTAGGATGACACAAAGTGGAGGAATGTGGAGACATCACCATCCCCCATGCAGACAACCATTACTTTCCCTACAACGCTCACGCATACTAGTTTTCCTACAGCTCTCACACACACATTGTTGTGGTTAATCTTTGGAAGAAATGTTAAATAAATGTCCAAATGAAAATAGCAATTAATTGATATGTGCTGACATTCCTCCATATTTTATCCATGCATTCATGGGAAAAGATTATATGATATGAGAATACAGTATCACTAAATGATAACTAAACTATTATATTATGGAACACTACGTAATAATATTCCTACCTTTATGTACGAAATTTTCATAATTGTCAATGTTTTTCCTTATGTTGTTATATGAATGTTTTGCATGTCTATCCAATATGAATTATGAACTGCAAATAGATATTTATTATTGAAAATAATATATATATAACATATACTTTTTTTCTTTTGATTTTTTTTCCTGGCTGTTTTTCTTAAACCTAAAATAATATACACAAAAACATGAACTTGATGGTAAGGACACAGACTGTTCTAGAGGGGGACACCTGCCAAGGGAGAGCAAGGATGACGATGTGATTGAAACGAAGACAGTATAAATATGATCATTGGAAAAGAAGAAAGGAGGAAAATACGATAGAAACTAAAGAAAAAGAAAAGAATATCTCAACGGGTTTCCAAAAGGAATGACATGATATAAGTAATCGACCTTTCAATTGGCTGTCAGAACAAAAAACAGAATAAAGGTAACATCATTTTCAATGCACTGACTGAAGGAAAGACACAAGGATAACAGCACTGTCAATGGGCTGTCGGAAGAAAGGATGAAGAGTAATAATACTCGTGAAGAACAACCAGAAGAAAGGATAAAAAATGGACAACAACACCCTCAATAAGCTATCAAAAGGAAAGATAGAAGAAATATTTCATATGGAAGAGAGAATATAGCAATAGCAAATGAAGAAATGGAGGATCTAAAAAGGAAGAAACAAAGATTGGGGATTCAAGTTTCAAGGGTTAGAGAGAGAGATGCTCCTCCATCTCTCCAGGTGCACTCTCAACCACTACACTCCTTGGCTCATCCTACCCCACTCTTTCTCTCTCCACCAATACTTACTTTCTTCTTACCCTGTCTCTGGATTATCCAGGGGCCCTCTGGTCATTTCTTTCCACAATATTTCTTTCCCACCACAACTACTTACCGTTTCTTTCCACTGTTCCTTACAATGCCTCACGCTCACCCTGCAAATCTGTTGTCTTCCTTTTCCAGCAATATGACCACTCCTCATCCTACTGATTTTCCACCCCTAGCCCTCACTTCTGATCCCTCCCCAGCACATGACTCCTCACCATCTCTTACTGCACCTCCAACCCAGAAAACATCAAAGCAAGTCGTCGGAGACAAACTTACATCTTCCCTTACCTTCAGCCCACCCCAGGAGATTGTCGGTAAGCTGGTGGTTTGTCCGGATCTTGAAACACTTCAAGAAGGCCCTAGGAGTTGGAAAACAACTATTGTGGGGTTCTTTGATCATTGGCCAACTTTTCCTCTCATCCAACATTCTCCCAACAAACTATAGAAACAAAGAGGACTCACCAATGTCTTGCTCTCAGAGGATAACCTCATTCTTTTAATTTTCTCCACTACCTCTGAAGCGAACAAAGTTTTGGAAGATGGCCCTTGGCATTTTGGCAACCAGCCTATATTCTTGCAAATATGGCAACCTAGTTTACGGTTCGACTCAATGAAGGTCCAAAATGTACCGCTCTGGATCAACTTCCGTAGTATCCCGCTTGAGTATTGGACTACTCAGGGGTTAAGCTTGTTAGCCAGCTACATCGAAAAACCCTTATGCCTGGATGAACATAGCACTAGGAAGAAGTGCATAGGTAAACCTCAAAACGAATGATTGTGACTCTCTATTGGGAAGGGATGAAGGCTGATATAAAGAAACATGTGGACAATTGTGCAATTTGCCAACAAAACAAAACATTGTCACTTTCTCCAATACTCAGTCACTTTCTCCAGCAGGATTATTGTAGCCTCTTCCTATTCTAGAACAAATGTGGGATGATATTTCCATGGATTTTATAGAAGGACTACCTAAATCAGCAAGGTTGAGTGCAATTATGGTGGTAGTAGACAGACTCAGTAAATATGCTCATTTTGTCGCTCTCAAACATCCCTAAACTACATCCACCGTGGCTGAATAATTTGTCCAACACATGGTCAAACTTCATGAATTTCCAAGATCTATTGTGTCCGACAAAGATAAGGTTTTTATACGTCATTTTTGGAGGGAACTATTTTGCCTACAACAGACTCAGCTACGACATAGCACTGCATACCATCCCCAAACTAATGGCCAAAACGATGTGCATGCAAATAAGGATACTTATCCCAACGAGTCTTCTCATCATGTCCAACTTTATCACAATGTGTGCAATGAAGCCGTGAGCCTCTACATGTCCTCCTCTACCTGCACGACCACCACATCTCCATCAGTTACTAGCTTGCAAACCAGACTTTGGCACAAGTGTTGACCTATCAGTGCTGTTCTCAGGTGGGCTCTCCTTAGCCACAGATCGAGAGAGTCTAAAATATACTTCAACAAAGGAAGGTCTACTCCCAAGATTTGTGCTCGTACAACCTCAAAATCAAATTTCAATCCAGTCAGAAACATCATAGTCACCAAGTGCTCCCTTTAGATTTGCATCTTCTTAACATCAGCTGTAATGGGCAGTAGAGAATTCACTCAAATGCACATTTTACTTTCCAAAAATATTCAATCAAATTTCTTTCCTGTCTGGATTGAAATAACTCGACAAAGATATCATACATGTGAAGCATATTATTGGAATAAAGAAGCTGCTAGTCCCAAGCTTGCTTGCAAGTACTAAAATGAGAGAATAGGATTGGTATTTCAGGTTCCATATAATCGAAAAGCATATGTAGTAATTGTGCACCATCAGCTTGCCAATTTTCCAATATTTTCTTACCAGTTAAGGGATCAGATGTGAGATGGGACAACTTTCTCTAACCTCTGAAGAATAATTCTACATTCTTGGACTAGAAAGAATAGATGTTATCGTTTAAACATTGTTTGGTGATTCGGGAAGAACATATTGTTGAGCCAGTTGCTGAGATACTCGTCAATAACTTATTGCTGGATTTTGACATACTCCTGGTATATTTGACAAATTTGTTGAATAACAAATGCTGGTAACACTGCAGACAATTCTCTAGAACATATGAAAGATTATACTAATGACAAGATACCTAATTTCTGATCTGATCTGACATAAAACAAGACCACAACCTTGTTTACGATAAAAAGGCAAGCTAACCCTTTAGACTATCATCACCAATGGTCGCTAAACGACGATGCGTGATACCCGTGTGCATGGACAGTTTTCCAACAACACCGCCAATATTGTGATGGTTGTTGGCAACTTCTGGTAGATTTTGTGTGTTTCGTTTGTGGTTTTAATGAGTGGAGATAAGAGTTTTGGACAAATTAGAAAGTTTTCTGATACTATGTCAAAGACAATATCAGAGAATGTCAATTGGGAGCTTGATACAATCTCAAGACCCTTGTAGCCTTTCTACAATTGTAAAAACCAATTACATAAGGGAATTACAAATTACATAGGGAAAGTTGATCTTAGGAATAGATAGGAAATCATATAGATCTAACTTTTCCTTATATATATACGACTTTTCCAAATAAAGGGTTCTAATGTTTATTAGTTATTAAGTTTAAACCATCTATTTTTAAAAGTACTAATGTACAATATTTTTTCATACTAAATTATTCACAAACTATAATTCTATGAAATGTACAAAATATTCCTTTATGGGATATATAATAATATCTTTATATTAAATACTAAATTTACATGATCTTCAACAAGGAGAAAATAGTAAAGCTTTTATCTTTCCCAAGTTATTTTAATTCAGATTCAACTTTAGGATCTTTTTATTCTTGATTTCAGGAAAAAAAAAATTTACAACGCAGAAAATTCGATGAAGGTTACAAATTATGTGTTTTTTACTTCCAATGCCTAAGCTTGATGAGGCAAAAAGTAAACCGCACTGAAAGTGATAGTTTCTCCTGATAATGGTGAACTTTATTAAATACTCTAATACATAACAGTAAGCATAGAATAAAAATGCTTCCATTATCTTCATCTAATTGAATATGAGAAAGCAAGAATTTATCAACGAAGCCAAAAAAAAAGAAAACACCAAGTTTAGAAAGAGTGTACAATTGCAAGAAATAGCAATTGACAATTTGCAATGCATTCAAAAGGGTATCCCAAACGATCTTGGAGAAACCAACAAAGAAAAAATTGCAAACTAGTGAAAGACAGGAGGAACAACAAATGGAAGAATCATGCCATGATCATAAAGTCTGAAGTCATCAAAATGATCTAAGAAACATTATTTCATAGCTTGACCAAACAATGAAACCTTTCTAATACAATAGAAGTTTTGAGTAGGAAGATGTTGAAATCTCAATTAGCTTCATGAAATGTAGCTTAAGCAAGTATTTCTACAAGTTATTCAGAAGGTTATCTCTATCTCAAAATTTCATATGATATTGAAACAAAAGACTAACACATGATTTTCAGTTCAATAATTCCCCCGCAACATAACTGGCAAAAGAATAGGGAACTTTTGTGCTTTGCAGTTCAACAAAATAAAGCCGGGCAAACATATTTTATAATGGCTGATTTATGGAAATTGATTTTAGAATAAGTTAAATTCTTTCCTGTCTCTTTGCTACTCTAAGCAATTCATTAATGAGGAAATGTAATTAACATGAAACCTGCAATGCTATATCATATTGTAAAATATTACACTAGATCTTCACCTGTAAAGCAAGAGCAACTGCTTCTTCATGCATTGACATCATGCTGTATATGTGAACGCAAGCACGCATACGCTTTTCCTTGAGGCAAAGACGCAAGGCATATTTGGGATCATAGAAGAAGTCAGGGCTATGTTCATGTCCTTTTCCAAATTTGCATTGCAGGAACCGCAAAAGTGCACCATCATCTTCCTGGTTAAAAATAAGAACAAAATCTCTCATAAGAAATTGTCAGATGAAAACCATTGTCTCAAACCAAACTCAATATAACATGGAAAACCATAGTGCTGGAAAGTAATAATGCTGCTGGGGCGGGAAATTAGACTATCTCAATAGAAAGATTTCATTGATTTGACGATTTAAAAACTTGATAAAAGGATTTGGGGTTAATTGATTACATTTGTAGAAGATAATGAAAATTCAAGTAACATAGTGAATATCCCAATAAGAAAATTGAAAACTTCCACAACATTGTCATGTCATACAGTTCTATTATATAAAAGAAGATCCAACTTAAATTCATTTTGGAATTCTCATGACACACCCTACCTGTTTAGCATACAGTGAAAGAAGTAAATTGTGAATTCCAGGATCCTCATTATGCAAACGATGAACACAGAATTCCAAATACTTGATGACTTCATGGGTTTCATTCCTGCATATGGTAATAGATCCAAAATCCTAAGAGATGACAAACTAGTCCCAATATCCATACATCAAGAATTAAAAAAAAATTCCAAAATTTGGTCAACTTCTAATTCCTGATAGGAAAAGGAGATTGGTATCTCATGAATATGAAGTATGGTTATCTTCAGAGAGAACCAAATGTGTTAGAATATATGAACATCATACATATGAAAACTTGAACTAACTTTTGAATATGAAGCATTTGACTTTGATCAACCAAGTCCACTGACAACACATTTGCCCTACTTTTCAATATTATGCATATTGATGCAAAAAGAGCTTAAAGTCTATAAAAGAAATAAAGAGAAAAAGTTAATCACAAGCTGTTAGGAATCTCGATAGAGATTGTATAGCTGATAGTATATTGATAGTAAAAAATAGGAAACATTAACTGGAGCAAGCTCCCCCTCCTGGAAATGTATTTCCCAGGCCAATACAATAACTGTATTTTCCACAATAATCCAGAATGAATCCTCCCTCCTATACCGAATCCTATATATATACTCTGTACCTTCTCATTCTCTCTCTCTTTCCATAACTAACTCCTAACCACTAGCCTATGTGGCATTTGTCTTATTCCCTTCCCCAACATACCCCTATGGACTAGTATGTTGATCAGTACTAGTATGAGGAGTGCTAACAATTCCCTCCTCCTCAAAAGGCACCTTGTCCTCAAGGTGAATGGAGCAGCCCTTTGATGAGTTCTGCATCTTCCCAAGTTGCTTCTTCTGCTGGTGTGTCTCTCCAATAAACAAGCCACTGAATGAACAGCCCCCCAAATCATCTCTTTGTTCCTCATTCAAGGTTCCCATCTCAACCGGTGGAGTTCGTCCAACCCTTAAAGCCCCCAACAATCCTTCAACTTCCAGCTCTTGATGCTTCGGAATCTGTTGCAGTATATGGGAAGAAGAAGTATTCATACTGACTCCATGCAAGGTTACTTCAATACCCCTTCGGTCAAATGTCATACACATGTTCTTCCAATCAGCCTTCACTACCCCCAATGTTTCAAGCCATGCCGTTCCCAAAATCAGATCTAGCCCTCCTGTATCAAACACATAGGCATTCACCCGAAATTCCTCCTCATTCAACTCCAACTTAATTCCCTTGCAAAGCCCTCGTGAGAAGGATCGACGACCATCCCCCAAACTAACACCAAAAGTTTTGGTCGAAGTGACATTGATACCCATAGCCTGAACCAGTCTTCGGGACACAAGGTTGTGGCTAGCTCCACTATCAACCTTTAAAGCAATTGGCATTTCGTTTAACTTACCTATTAAGACCATCGACTTCAGGGGTGGGGATTGATCGCTTCCCAATTCCATGAGCTCCATAGAATTGCATACCAGCTCCCAGTCTTCTTGCTGTTCCATTGCCGTTGGTGTTTCTTGACTGCTCTCTCCCTCTTCGGCATCATTCCCCTCCCATACTAT
>JANSVB020000454.1:3011519-3028211 GCA_025504935.2 Erythroxylum haughtii
ATGAAGAAGGTGAAAGGAAACTAGTGGGACCAGAATTGGTTCAGATGACAGTGGATAAGGTTGATTTGATCAAGCAGTGACTTAAAGCAGCTCAGGACAGAATGAAGAGTTATGCTGATGCACACGCATAAGAGGAAAAACATTACGCAACAAAATGTTCAAAAGAAATGGGAGAAAAAAAAAACCTCATCAACTGCATGGTTGAATTAATAAGTGAACAAACATGTAGAATTTCAAATTAAGAACGGATTACACTGATCAGGCACAAAGAAAAGAAAGCACCTGAATATAGTGATGGACTACAATTTCATACAGCTCCTTCAGGCTAGCAAAATAAACCAGTTCTTCAACCCTCCCATAGCTGCAAGATACATATATTACACACTTTTAAGCATATCATGAATAATTTGGAGAGGTTAGAATAGGTGACCAAAATTAAAGGACAATGTACTACAGTGACTGCATAGTTGTGGATTAGAATTTAGTGATCATGATGGCTTTTTGTTGGTTAAACCCAAGGTTTGCTTGATATTGCAATTAAATTTTATGGTTGCACTTTGAAAATTTGTTGTTAAAAACTTGTTAATAGGCATAATCATAAGGTTTCATTAGGTAATGATAAAAAAAAGACGGTGAATTAAAATTAATGTATTTTGGTAGCTTTATATTCAATATTTAAAAGATGTAAACTTCTATATGCTAAATGAATTCATTTTTCAACCTCAAGTTGCCCACCACTCTAAATAGCTATCATTGCCAAAACCTGCACTTGGAACTGTTTTGAGTTTGAGTAACACATCTTTACAAATTTACAAAATGCTTGTGTTTTTGGCCCAAACGCAACCATAAAAACAAATATACCCTAAGTAAATGGACTTAATTCGTGTATTGTGTAAGCATATATGCAACTTATAGCAAGATACTAAACTACCTCAAAGAGACAAGCAACCAACATCTTGTTGTTTGAGATTAATTCTAAATACAATTGCATAAATTCACATAAATTTGCATAACTCTAGACAAAATATATTTGTTACAGTGGTAGAAAAATGATCCAAATCCCAAAGTTGGATTGATTAACCGCAAATTTGGTCACTATTTCCTCATCTTAAAAAAAAGTTTGACAGTTCTATATTACAAACTAATTCTTTCTTGAGCTTCTCAGAAGAATGGGCTCCACACTTGGGACTGTAGGATGTTGCAACACACAATCTCATGAATTAGAGTGGTCACTTAACACGAGACTAATCATCCATACTATGCAATGAAAGGTGGAATGACTAGAAACTTTTGAATCATTTAACAATATCGTGTGATTGATATGCATGTATACTGTCTATGATTACCTTTGTGCATGCATGTGTATGCTTATCAAAATAAACATGTACGCTAAGCATTGACAACAATCATAACACGAGGGTTTTGGGGAGGGGGGATTACAAAAGTTGGAAAGACTTTGTCAATACCTAAGTTCATAGGTTATTAACCAAATAATTAATGCAGACACTACCAAAGTTTGTAGGTAGATTACCTCTCCAAAAGTCTCATTGTTGTTGCCTCATCCAATACATCTTTGCAGTCACTGAGAAAAGCACGAAACTCTTGTATGATTGATTGGTACTCAGAACTACGATACTCGGAAGCATTATCCTCCTCCAAAAGTAGACGATTTATCTACAAATTATAAGTCAATCTAATATTATTTTTATCAAATATAAATAATGGTTGTATAATTTGTTGCATTAATTTGCATTATGATATAATAAATCAGTCAACAACTCAACTTCTTTGTTTAACAAAACAAAATGCCAAATCATAGTAGTGCTGCAAAATAGAAGCAGCCACATGTGCCTGGTTTCTCCATTCTTGAAACGTGGATTCACACAAAAGGGAAAGTGTCCACGTGCAACTGATAAAAGGAAATTTACAGCTAACATGCAAAGTACTGCCCAAGAAAACGAAGAAAGGAAACTAACTTGTTGCATATCCAGCTTATTTTCAGCACTTATTTACTTCATAATGATATAGATATATGAGATAGATGTCATAAATGATGAGGAAAATGATTCCACAATGTAGCAAGAATTTTGTTGCACGCCTCGTATGTTAATTTTTAGCATTTATTTTACTTCATAATGATATAGACACATAAGTTTGATGTCAATAAGGCTCCAAAATATGTACTCTGTTGAAGCAAAGCACACCCTCTATACATTATTGAACCAATAATAGTTTCAACTTTAAAACATTAACTAGCACAAAAAGAATGAGCAATCAAATTGATAATTGCCTACAAATCCAAGCCTTGTTTGCAAAAGGAATCATTACCTTGTCCAAGTACAACTCAGTTGCCCATGTAGAGATCATTGTTATTTGGCATTTATCATCTCTTGCAAGATTATCAAGCTTCCGCAAGAGGAAAGTTCTCAAAGCATCCTACAAAGAGCAAAGCAGCTTATGAATTGCTAGAAGCAAGAGTCAAGGCTCCAAATGGCGACAACTGAGAGATAAAATTTATTAACATGCTCAATCTCCTTTTATTTCTTGCCATATCCGAAGACAAACTAATGAATTATGAAAAGTATAATGTTTACTTGGAAAGCCACAAATGAATTGTAACATGAAAATTATAATGTTTGATTGGAAAGCCACATTCTACATTCTGTGCTCAAATTAAAGTTGTTTTTTGTGATGAAGGACAAATAAAAGAAGTATTCACTAGAAGCCAAAGATGACAAGATTAGGAAATTCGGCTGATATTAGACTGCTTGAATAGATTTTGGCTAGGAAAGCTAAAATTTCAGATTTAGTATAATTAATTTTTTAGGATTTGATTGCTGAAAATTTAGGCTTACAATTTCAGGGTTTAATATGGCTGAAATTTAGGTTTAAGATGGCTGGAATTTAATGAGGAACATAAACAATGGAGGGTAGAATACTAGGAATCACTCCTATGGTCTAAGAATCATTCTTAGAAGAAAGCATCACACCTTCTAGTCGAAAACTTAAGTTTGTAGAAAATTTCATATTGTTATTCTTGAGGCTGAGTATACAAATATTCATAGAGAAGTTATTAGAACTATTCTTCTAGTAAGAAACTATTCCTAACAAATTTAAATCATATTTTAATAAAAAGTTATATAGATTTAAGTCCCAAACAACTAGGATAACGTATCTAAAGTAAAATAACATATTTAACTCAATACTATTTCTTATCTAATAAATAATCCTAATATAATCTACATTTAAGCTCTTATCATTATCAACTCAATTCTCAATATTTATCCCACCAAATTAAAGCTTGTGGTTGATCAAATTTTTTCTCTTTTATTTCTTTTATAGATTTTAAGTTCATCTGCATCAACTCTTCCCAACTTATCTAAATTCATCCTTGATGTATAATGTGGAAAATATTGATCATAAAAATCTGGATTCAACTTCTAAAATTCATATTTAAAAATTCAAGCACCATCAAAAATTGGTCTTCTTTTCCACTTTAACAAAAAATTGTCGATATCCTCCATTTCTAATGGCTACAATTTGTTCATCAAGAACATCTTCTATCTCTTCTTTAAGATGGAGAATGATTGGAATTCTCAAAGTTGTAGTAGGAGATTGCATATTATAATATCCATGATAAATTGTTAAGTCCACAAAATTAAAAATGATTAATTCCCATGTCATTTGGTAACTCCAAAACATAACCATCAACACTTATCTTCTTGATGATCATGTAATGAGGTCCAGCACTTCGTGAATGAAGTTTCTTATATTTTCTTTTTAGAAAATGCTTTGGATGAATTTTAAACATCACCATATCCCCTTCAATGAATTCCACCAATTGATGATGCTGAATAGCAAATTCTTTATAAGACAAATTGCTAGTTGTTATCTTTCTTCAGACCTCATCAAAGATGTCCCTCATATGTTGGGCAAAACCTTCAACTTTAACATTAACCCGTGTTGTTTGTGATAAAGGAACCAGTTCAATAGGCTTCTTTGGTTGAACTTCCTAGACTATCTCAAAAGAAAACTTACCAGTTGACCTATTTGTAAAACTATTTTATGAAAATTTTGACATGTTTCACATCGTCTCCAATCAAACATCTTAACAAGCCTCCTAAACTTTTATTCACAACCTCCGTTTGTCCATCGGTTTGGGGATGGAAAGAACTTAAAAATTGAAGCTTAGTGTTTAATGTTTTATATAGAGCTCTCCGAAAATAACTCATAAACTTCACATCATAATCAGAGATGGCTAAAAGTAATCCATAGGGACGTACTACCTCTTTGAAGAAAAGTTTAACAATATGGAAAACATCACAAGTCTTTGAACATTGAATAAAATGACTCATCTTGGAAAACCTATCCACCACCACAAAAATAGAATTATAACCTCGTATAGTTTTAGAAATTCCTAAGACAAAATCCATAGTTATGTTGTACCATGGTTCATGAGGCACGACCAATGGTGTATATGATCCAAAATTTTTAGCTAATTGACATGTTTGACAATGTCATATGATCTTAGACACTTCTACTTTAAAGAGGGCCAATAAAAGAGATCTTTGACCATTGCAATAGTTTCATCTCTTCCAAAGTGTCCCGCTTCCCCTCCTCAATGTAATTTCCAAATCAAATACTCCCTCATAGAAGTATTGGTAGGCAAGATCTATTTCCTTTGAAAAGACAGTCATCCACATAAAAGGAAAGTGATGATCTCTTTGCCTAATTGCAATTTCTGAATAGATTATTCCAAAATCTCAATCTAAAACATATTCTCTTTTTTATTTTTCAAATCCCACAACGTTTAAGTGTTAAGCAATTGACTCTTTCTACTCAACCCATGTGCTTCTTTATTCTCAACTCTTGTTTGAAGTTTAATAACAAAGTTAAATTACTCCAAAAATTCACTCCATAAGGAGTGCCTTTTGTTCAAGTTCTTTTGGGATTTCAAGTGTTTAAGAGATTCATGATACAAATATAAAATAAACTCCTTGTATGAGAGATAGTGGCACAAATTATAAAGAGCACGTACTACTACATAAAATTCCTTGTCATTGGTCAAGTATCATAGTTTATCTTCACTTAACTTCTCACTGAAGTAAGCAATGGGGTATTCCTTCTTGCCTAATTATGGCTCCAATTCCCACATGAGATGCATCACAAACAACTTCAAATACCTTACAAAAATTTGGAAGTTGTAAAATAGGAAATTCAGTCACGTTCTTAATTTCTTCAAATGCTTTAATTGTTGCCTTCGTCTAAGTGAATTGTCCCTTCTTCATACAATCAATAATACGTGTTATTATGAAGCTAAAATTACAAATAAATCGCCTATAGAATGTCACTAAATCATGGAAACTTCGTGTCTCATACAAATCCTTTAGAATAGGCAAACCAAGGATGACCTTAATCTTCTCAGGGCCATCTCCACTCCAAGGCAAGATACAATGAAACTCAAAAATACAATCCTTAGATTGCATGAAAGAACACTTCTTTAAGTTGATATAAAGTTCCTCTTGCTTCAAAACTTGCAAGACTTGTAGATATAACAAGTGGTCTTCTTTAATCTTGTTGTATATTAATATATCGTCAAAATATACCACCAAAAATTTGCTCATAAATGGTCAATACACTTGATTCATCACTCTAGAAGTGCTAGGTGCATTAAAAAGTCCAAATGGCATCACCAACTATTCAGAGTCCTTTAGCCTTGGAAGTCGTTTTCCATTCATCTCTAAGTTTGATTCTAATTTGATAGTACCCAATTCGTAAGTGTATCTTGGAAAAAATACTAGTTCCAGTCAACATGTCTAACATGACATCAAGGTGAGGTATTGAAAATAAATACCTTATTGTGATCTTATTTATCTCCCGACAATCAATGCACATTTGCCAACTTCCATCATTTTGAGGAGAATAGTACTAGAACTGCACACAGACTAAGACTTCCTGAATAAACCCTTTTATCAACAACTCCTCTACTTGTCTCTTTAGCTCTTCATTCTTAATAAGATCAAAGCAATAGGCTAGAAGATTTGGTAGAGTACATTTAGGTACCAAGTTAATAGCACGCTGAATATCTCGTAAAGGATGTAGTTCACCTCGAAATCATTTAATGTAAGGTCTAAAAAATCAGCTAGCAACCACTTCTTTTAGTAAGGTGAGGGGTGTTGCACTACCATTACAAACACAATTCCCTTCTCCTTACTAATAGCTTCAAATTCTATCTCCTTAAGGATGTTAAGAGACTTTTTTTGGACATTTGGCTATCTTGTTACTTCCTTTTTTCCCCCTTACCTTATCTACCTTCATAGACTTCAAAATTATCTTCTTTCCATAAAATATAAAATTATAAGTGTTAGCTTTTCTAAAGTGTTGTATATTTTGATCCTAAAGCCACGACCCCAACTAAAATGTGAAATACTTTCATAAGAATGACATCACACCAAATAGAGTCCTCAAATATTCCTAATTTGAAGGACAACACGGACTTTCAAACAAATATTATAGTACTATCATCTACCCCTAAGCAACTTTATAGGGATGTGGATGTTCTCCATAAGTAAATTCAATTGCTTCACTATGTTCTCCAATACCACATTCATACTACTTCCTCCATCAATGATAAGCTTGCATATTTTATCTCAAAATCTAACTTGCATAAAGAAAATAGCAATATGAAGTCACTCTTCTTGTTCTTCCACCTTAGAGGTTGTATGTATGGGCCTCACTACATTTTATTTATAAGACTAGCTAGTTCATCACTAAAGTCTCCTTCTAACTCCTTTCCAACTTCGTGTTCACACAAATATTCATCAGATTCTTCCTCATCTTCTTACATTATGTGCAAACCTCTATTTGTACATTAATAAGCAAAGTGGCCCCTCCAATTACATCAGAAGTATTTCTTGTCAATGTAATCTCCTTTCATCCCAATCTCAGTTATGGCCTTGCCTTTAGGATCAGCTCCTTGAGAAGTTTTGAAGTTGTTCTGTGGTACAGATTTTGATTCATTAGGTGTTGGTCTAAAGTTTTGCACCATCATAACTCTCTTCACGTCAAACTCCCCGGCTTGACTTTGAAACTTTTTAGTTACTTGTCCTAAATATTGTTCCGCTCTTGAAACTAAAGTTATGTTTAATTGGGGGTTTATTAATAAAATAGAATGTAAAATAATATTATTTCATCGTTTAGAAGGAAGGTTTACAATGGAATGGAATGAGATGGGATGGGATGGGATGAGATGGGAGAGAAGGGTTTCATATTATATTTCATTTTATCCTAAATAGTAAAAATAAGAAACCTCTGATTTGAGAAGTTTAAGATGGAATGTAAAATAATAAATAACTTTTCACTATATTACATTATAAATCCTTCTTCCAAATAACATTTCACTATATTACATTATGAACTCTTTCATCCCTCCTAAACAACAATTTTCTAATATTACATCCATTTACATTCCATTCCATTATAAATCATTTCATTCCATTAAAAACCTTATGTCCAACCAAATATAACCTAAGTCTTTTTAGTTACTTATTGTCCTAAATATTGTTCCGCTCTTGAAGCTAAGTGATATGCACCTTCAAGGTTGTAAATCTTTTGCATTATCAGCTCCTTGTGAATTTATACCCTTATGTCATTTTTGTAGTGAGATATTAGTCGTTCCAACTCCATACCTTCACATCGGATAGAAAGTTCATCTAATATTTTTATATACTTAGTTATGAAAATAATCCCCTGTCTAAGGGTTATGAGCTGATTTTGAAGATCTTCATAGTTAAACAGTAAATATTTTTCCAATAATTTTGGATTCATCTCTTCCTAATCAACAATTGGTGACTGTCATGTTTTCAAAGTCTATCCTTTACCTACAACATATTTTAGCGTTTCCAACTAGCTTCGCTTTTGCGAATCAAACTTTTTGATCTTCTGACATGTCGTACCAATCAAAGAAATCTTCCAGTATTACTATCCAATTTAAGAGCAAGTTTGGATCCATCTTTCATGCAAAATCAAGGGCTTCAACACAAGCTTTAGTAATACCATTAAGTTCATTATGTGTTTCAACTCTTAAGTTTTCTCTATTTCTTATAAAGCCAGGAGAACTGAAAAATTCCTATTCAATTGATCCAATTCCATTGTCGTTGCCTTTTCTTTCTACAATGAACTCATGGCCTCTAAAGGCTCACATGCGCTCTTCATGTGTTGCTAGTACGTTTCGTTGTCTTGGATCTATCGGTAGGCGTTGATCTCCTAACCCCACTCGTCGTTGATTACAACCTCTTTATCTTGGATTCACTTTCTCCACCCTCCACATTCATTGTAGTTTATTGTTCAATGTTGTTTTTTGGACTAGTTCTTGGAGCACTGTGTGATCAAGGGTCATTAATGTCCAATCTTTTCATAACTAGCTCTTGCTCGTTGAATTCTTCTATACGCCCTTCCACTATGTTTCTTCATTGTGAACTAAGACTCTGATACCAAAATGATGTAGCACAAATCGAAGAAGTATTAACTAGCAGCTAAAAATCACAAAATTAGGAAATCTAATTGATATTAAGTTGCTAGAATATCAAGTTTTAGGTCTAGATTTCGACCAAAAATGTTGAAATTTCAAATTTGTTATAGTCAAGTTTTTAGGGTTTGATTGCGGAAAATTTAGTCTCAGAATTTCAAGATTTAAAATGACTAGACTTTAGTGAGAAACACAAACAATGAAAGGTAAGAAACTAAGAATCATTGTCAAAAAAAAGGCATCACACCATGTATTTGAAAACTCAAGTTTGTAGAAAAATTTCATATTGTTATTGTTGAAGGCTGAGTATACACATTTATAGATAAGTTATTAAAACCTTTATTCTAGTAAGAAAGGTTCCTAACAAATTTAAATCCTATTCTAGTAAAAATTGTATAGATTTAAGTCCTAAACAACTAAGATAATACATCTAAAATAAAATAACATATTTCACTCACTACTACTATTTATCTAACAAGGAATCCTAACATAATCTAAATTTCAATCCTTATCTTTGTTGTCAACACAATTCTTAATCCTCATCCCACCAAATTAAGGCTTGTGGTTGACTAATTTTTCCTTTTTTATTTCTTCTAGACTTTAATTTCTTTTACATCATAAAGTTTCAAAGAGCACATCAAAAGCCCTTTGAGGGATTTTATTGGACCCAAAAGAAGACCACCAAGCACTAGTTAACATGATCCAAACTAAGCCTGAAGAACATTTGAGCATATAAACCAATGACACCAGTCTAATTTTGTGGATTATTGCTTATTTAGGGTTTTATTCTCTTTTTAATTGTAAGTGGGCTATACTTTATTTAAAAATAAATCCCAAGACATTTCTTATTATTTTTGCAGTTGTTCTCAATTCCTCATTTTGGATTAAGACTTGTTATAGGGCTAATTTCAATCTAATTAGTAAAAGTCCTAAGGTGGTAATTTCCTTATCACCTTCAGAATCTAAACTGAAATAGGATTCCTGGGATCATAATTAAAGTATTCTATTAGAGTCTTAGTTAAAGTAGAACAAGTTATTAATTTCCCAATCAAATAGGAACTATTTAAGTTTCAATTCAAAAAGTATTAGTTGTTAGTGCTTTAATTTAAGTATAAATCTTTGTTAGACTTGCAATTGGGAAGTTCATCATGTTTTAATGTTTGGTGATCAATAAAGACAAATTTGAGTTACAAATTATTAACAGTTGTGAATGCTTTATGTCTAGCTTTTCATCAAACTTCACGACTTATAAAAGAATTGCTTCTTTGTGGCATTCAACACACTTTATGAACTTGGTTCTTCATGACTTAGCTTTTCGAGTAATACTTCAATCTTATTCGTGGTTTCTCTAGGTTTTATTTTTAAGTGTGTTTACATCAATTTTGAATAGCATGGCTTTAAATACAACAATATTTAGAAACGTAAAGTCATATATGAAATCAAGGACATAAAAGATGGGAGAAGATTGATATGATCTCATATTTCAATAATTGCATCAATCATACTGCCACTAAAAAAAATTAACATTTTATAAATTTACCTGTTCATTTACAGCAATAAACTTCAAAGTGACTTCCTCAAAGGATAACAAATAACTAATCTACAAGACAAAACAAATTATCAGTCCAAGGTCATCTTGAAAAAGAAAACCATAAGTTGAAATTTAAAAACATACAGTTTCACCAATGCATTAAATATGCACTATTTGCGTACACAAAACAGTGTGAAGATGTCAGTCTTCCAATTTTTAGATGTGTTTTCTTAAATTTAGAGACCTCATCCATGCAAATAATGAATTAACCTAAATATTCTTAAATCATAATCCTTTTACTTCCACTGTTCTCTTACATACATTACATACATACTCATTAAAAAGAATAAATCAATGTGGAAAACCAAGACATGAGCTTTATCTACAAAATGCATTGGGCATCAAAATAGGAAAGTAAATCACTTAATATATTTGTCAATTGTCCTCATGATCAATAAACACATTGTTGTGCTTGCAAAATCAACTTGAAGATATAACACAAGTGACAGATATGGCAAGATTCAGTAGAGTAGTGAAGATTAGTAGTCCACATGTTAAACATCATGCCCACAAGGATTATGATGAGTAGGAGAGTCCAACAATTAATTTATTCATATTCTTTCCATCCTATGTTTGATATCATTTTCTAGGTTAAACAGTATGAATGGAACAAAAGTTATATTCAAAACAATTTCAAAAAGGGAGAACTAGAGGATAAATTTCAATAGCAGTTGATGCTGGACACACTTCTTCTAAGCAAGAATAGGGGTAAACTTATGTCTAGAATTCATCTCTCTTCAATAGATTGTTATGATGTGATGTAAAGCAAGGTTTAAGATCACAAGTTTCAACAAATTATGGTTAGAATTAGGTGATTGTGACTAGGAATATAAAAAGAAGATTAGAGTTCAGAAAACATTTTCAATGGTTAGAAAACATTTTCAACAAAATTAAAAAAAAACAAATCTTTTGTAATGAGCTGCATGATTCTGAATTTATACCAATAGTAGCAGCCCTCCAATTTGTAATAGCAAAAACAAATCGCAATTGGAACAACGTAACTTATTGGAAAGGAAATCTACCCACAAGAAAAATATTATGAAGACTAATTAAATAAGAAAACATATAAATACTAATTATGAATATGCTCTTACGTCACTATTTCGTGTCAATTCATAAATAAAAGAGAATTATTTGTCAAACCATCATACATGAAATAATCTATGGGCTTTACTAGTTTCCACAAATTTTCATCAACAAAGAATCTGGGAAAAAATAAAGTCGGAAGAGTTACATTTGACTTAAAAGCCACAACAAGTTTTATGACCAATGGCGCTGATTTGTAAAGAATAAGGCATTCTTTACAAAGAGATCTCAACGTAATAAGATGAAGAGAAATATGCAAGAAAATTGGTATCAAGTTGGAAAAGGGATGTTGTAGATGACAAAAATTTTATTGTGTAGCATGAGATGAGAATATTTCATGATTACAATGATAATTTCCAATGTAAAGGCCATGCCAGCAACAATGAGAGAGAAATTCTCCTTTTGTTGTTAGAACACAATTTAAGGAAGTTTTGAAGATCAATAATCTCCAAACAAGAGAGAACTTCATCAAGAAATACATATCCCAAAACAGCTGCCAAGTCTCCTATCTTCCTTGGCATTATGGTTGCAGAAATTTTGTTCAACCAGCAGTATGCATTTAGTAGATACATGTACAATTTCTGGAATAGGATAGAAGTTTGATGCATCTTTCATTGATTGCATTTTTCTTCACCTTTCCTGCTTCAAAGAAGAGGAGTTCTATTTATTGTTGTGGCAAAGGTTGGTATCTTCCTTGTTAGGCAAAGATGATGTCATAACATAATAAAAGAGTAAGGTGGATAATTTCAAGACTGATTGGCTTTTGCAAATCTTTAGGATGTATAGCACATCAAAGCATCTCTTGAGGATATTTCACTTTTTTGATCAACAGTACTAACATGAAAAAGATATTGCTCACAAGATGTAAGAAATGTGTTGCATAAAAAATGAAGCGAGAAAATAAATTTACTTTGGCATAGAAAGATGCTGCCCTTTGAAAATCTCTGCAGTTAAATGCTGCATCAGCCTGCATGTAAAACGACTACATTAACAAAATATCACTGTAGATGCTCTTAGTTTTCAAGTGACATGATTCTAAATAGTATAGTTTAGAACCTACAAATACATCAATATTTGACGCAGCTATCACCCGTACCTGCACTAAATATACTTGATCCCTCTGGAGTGGATCACGACAATTTGCAAGAGCTGCAGCAAATTCTTTTAAGTCCAGATACACCTTCCACATATCTCTCCCTTCATCAGTAACAGTTACCTATATTATTTCCATCCCACGAGTCAAATGAACAAATTTCCACCCAGGTGGACATAGAAATGGAAGACTAAGTTCTAATTAGAAATGGACCTGAAATATAGAATTTTGGTCATAAGCATAGAACAAGCCAGCAGTAGCATCACTACATAGTCCTATAATACCCCTTGAAAGTGAGTCTGATGTTTGATCAAATTGAAGCTCCTCTATGATTTGCTCACTAATTCTGTTGACAACCTAAAAAAGTTTTCAATAAAATAGCAATGCACGTCAAATAGCAAGATATGTGAAATAACTCACTCGAGCAAATCTCAGAAGAATATTAGCAGAAACCAGCCTAAATGTTCAAAAAAGAAGTCGCAGCTACTAAAGATCATGAGCATCTACATATACAAGGAAGCCCAGCACAATGATAGGTCTCATTACTAGTCCAAGATTGTTCTCAAAAACAAAAATCATAAATGGAACTGTTTTTATTGGAATTAACCATATAAATAAGAAAAAGTGGTTGTAAAGAGAAGAGATGACAGAATTAAGCAGTGGGAACTAGAGATGCCGTGAGTATTATTAGCACACACCTTGACTTTGTTCCCTATGAGAAGCAAGAAATGAAATTCTGAAAGCGCCATGGAACTGGGTTTAATTGCATCTGAGCCTTCACTTAATTTACAATAGTCCAGAAGAGCTTTATTCTCCACAAAATTCTCATCACCATTGGGGTAACTAGAAAGTTTCCAAGAAATAAATACATGAATGACTTCATAAATGGATATTGAGAAAATTTATTAACACAAACCCTAATATATCAAAGGCATTGCATATATCTCAGATGATGCTCAAGAGATGCAAAAGCAACATAAACTTTCACCATTTAAAATAGGTGCAAAAATGTGGAAAAATCTGTTGACAGATTAGGAATAGATATTGTTGATATAATTAGGATTCCTTATTCCTTGTATAATTAGGATTCCTTATTCCTTGTATAATTAGGATAGTTTCTCCTATATATTCTTGTGTATACACCTTGTAAATAATGAGAAAGTGAATAAGAAAATCTTCAAAATCTATAAATATACAGGAACAAATGAGCCAAGAGTGTGCTACCTGTGCTGTGCCCCAAAATTCAGGCCACCATGATAGATACCTGCTCCAGAAAGCCAAGCAAAATGCACAGCTCTTCTTTGCTTGATAAAGAAATGCAGTTCACTGATAAAATGATCAAATGAAGAGGAAGCTTTATTCAGAAACTTCAAAAATGATTAGCAAAATTGCGTAACATCGAGCCTATATAAGAATATAACTTTTTGGTGCACAAGAAAAAGGGTACAATTTGTCAAAATCTTATTAGATTTTACGTTAAATTTCCTAACCTTTTTCACAATAAATAGCTAAAAACAATTTCTGCATGAAGAAAGCACTTACCTGTTTGGTATTTCCCCTGGCAGTTCCATAAAATGCACTGCACGATCTAGATAACTAGCAAAAACTGTCTGAGAACAAGGAACAACTAATTAACTTCCTCAAGAAGTCCAATAAATGGTAACCATAAAGAAATTAGGTTATACCAATGGGGAACATTTTCAATCAATTAGGTGACATTCATTTTCAGGCACAAATTCCGCACAGACACATAACTAGAAGAAAACAGATAAGAAGACTGTATCAGTTGCAATCATATCTGAAAATTCTAAAATTTGTATCATACCAAATTATAACTCAAACTAAGTTTCACCAAGCAGATAGAAACTATATGAAACAGGAAAGTACATAAGGGAATAAGTCAAGCGAACAGAGTTAGAACTAAGAAGAAAAGCTACTATTTTCCATAAGAAATAATTAGCATTTCATTAAACAAAAGATCTTGATTGATATTTCCCTTGGCAGTTACACAAAATGAACAGCAAGATCTAGATTACTAGCAAAAACTGCGGAACAAGAAGACAAATAATTTACTTCCAAGTGAAATCTAAAGAAGGATAACTGCAAAAAAAAAAATGGATTACACCAATAGCAAAGATTTTCAATTACCAAGAATTACATTCAAATTGCATGCATGAATTTAGTATAGCCACATATATTAATGATTAATACACGTAAGTACACTATGTGAGCATCCATTGTAATTGTAACTGAGATGGCTAAAATGCACATCAGACAAAATTGAAAATTTCAAAAGAGTGCCTCCAATGAAATAAAATTATAGTAAAACTCTCTTGGAACAAGAAAGAAGGAAGAAAAGGAAATCTAAGCACAAAGTTCAAGTCTTTAATAAGGATGAAGAAATATAATTTTTTTACTACAAGTGCAATCCAAATATGTAGTCAAAAGTTATGCAATAGATGAGAGTTAACTCCACGATGAACTAAGTTACCTCTAATGATCTGATTCCTGTAAACGAATACAGTCGGGTAGGAGTAACAGCCATCACATAATATCTGGTGCCATTGCTTAAGTTAGCGGTTTCCATCTGCATGCATCGAGAGGATGAAAGTAAAAAATCAATAAATTAAATGGGGAATAAAAACCTGAATAATCAATGTAAGTTCTAATAGTTATTAAACCGAATCAAATGTTTTTTTCAAAAAACAAAAAGTAAAAGCTTTGAGTGGTTCACTACACATTAAGAAAGTACCTGCAAACCCATGAAAGCTTCGGGAAGTTCTTTCAAATCATACAGAAACTTTATATACTTCTCCTTCTTGTCCTTTTCATCCACAGACATCTCATGAAGTTGGCCATTCTCAGTTCCAAGAATAACTTCTTTTGTAGAAGCTGCAACGTGAACACTCAAATCAGAATCAAAACGTTCCCTTCTATTTAAATGCCACCGAATACTGTGCACAACAACGAAAACTACCTTCAGTGATCTGTTGTCTATTCCAAGCAACAGCATTGACAATAAGACCTCTCAATCTGCCAAGAACGCGAGGCTTATTCCACTTGGCATGAGTGTAGTATGTGTCAGCTCCTCCGCCGCCGACAACGGTGGCGATACAGTGGCTTCCGCCAGGATCAACAAACACTCTGTGTATGGATAGCTCTCCAGTTCGACCAGCAGATAGATCAATATCTACAATAATGAAGAGTTCAAAAAAAGATGAACCGAAAAGAAAGAAAAACAAACAGTAGAGAAAAAAAACGCATATGAAATCTGGAAAAGTACCGTAAGAATCGCCAACGCCGAAATCGTGTCTGATGACCCAACCTTTGGAGGTTCCCAACAAAATTACATCATTTCCGGCGGTCATACAGGTGATTGAACCTTTTCCTTTTGCAGCGTATCTTTCTAGAAGATCTACAGTGAACACCTGCCTCGCTTGCTCCATAGGTATCATTATAATAATAATTTATAATTAAATCCTCCAATTCTACGAGAACCGTTCACTAATTGCGCCTTTGCTGTGTGAATAATGATCGCTGTCTTGGAGGAAGATGATACGGGGAATCGCCTGAGGGACCGGTGATCGGATATCACACTAACAGAAGAACGAAACCAAAAAAAAAGCAAACAAGTGGGGTGTTTTATTAATTAGATATTTTTTTTACTCTTTTGTATTAATTAGATATTTAACTAAATGGGTCGCCACTTTTAAGAACTTCAGCATTCAACCGCACAGCATCGACGGTTTTCATATCGGTGGAAGAATGGACAAAGCTTTTTGAAATAAAAGAAATTAATATTAAGGATGACGGAAAAAAATCGATAATATATTATAATTAAATTAACAGTATTTTTATTGCTTCTTTTGGGAGTAATATTTTACACTCTAATATACTAAGAAACGAAAAGTTATATCTACTTTTATTCTTTACCGTATTCATTATAATTCTTATTATTATTCTCACAATTAAACCAAGCAAATCCTTAATGTTATTGCATATGCCTAATGGTAACTTAAATATTAAGCTTTCGTTTGGTTCAGCTTTTAAAGGGTTCAAAAGCACTTTTATCTACAGCAAAAGCTGTTTTAAAAAAAAAGTTAGTATTTGGTGGAAAATTTTAAAAGTGCTTTTATAGTAGAAATAGTTTTTTTAAAAGCCAAAATACAGCTTTTTCGGGTAAAGGATTTGCGTCACTTCCGTAAATAACAATTAACAACTCTTTATTCACGACTCTTTGTTTCTCTCTTGAACGTCTCTTCTCTTTCTTCTGCTCCTCACCTCCGTTCGTTTCTTCTATTCCTCACCTCTTCTCTACTCACAGGTTAGATTATTCTCTATATTTGCTGTTGGGTCTACAAATGTCGACGTCTGCGTATTGGGTCTGTGTATACG
>JANSVB020000454.1:3091424-3102864 GCA_025504935.2 Erythroxylum haughtii
AACCGGGTCTCTACCGAATTCTCCACATTTATCATTTTGTATGTTTTCTTTAATTTGTTTTTATTAGTTAGTTTCATTTTATTTTTTTCTTTTAAAAATACAAAACCCCCCTTTAAGTGTAAACACCGATTAATTTCATTTAATAAACTTTACACACACTCTCTGTGGGATCGACCTAGACTCACCACTGCTATAGTAGTAGTCTAGTTATTTTAATTGTGATTAACGTAACGACGCGCAGTCAAAAGAGTATAATAAATTTTGAACAAATCTAGAAAATATTTTATTTTCAATCAATAAGCTTATTATATTCCTTATTATATTTTCTAATTAACTAAAATCCCAGTTTAATTAAAATATGTCCGAAACACTTTAGGTAATTATTAATTATTAAGTTAAATTAGTTTGAAAAAGGGATGAAAGTTAGAATAGACATAGTTTTATAAGATATATTTTTAGTCATCATTAAGATAGTTAATCTAAATGAAAATTACAGATTATTTACACACATTAAGCCTAAATGTGAGTTTTTGAGCTTAGGAGTAATATATCTTTATGTTATACTTTATTATAACCAAATGGTTGTAGAATAGGTATAAAAGGGGTTCTAGAAAGTTTCCCTCTACACATCAACACCACTAAGACACATTACATGCTACAATTCACTACTTACTTATAAGCCATTCATAATAAAAGTTTATATTCTCTAAGAGGTAGTAAGATTTTGATTACAATGAATAGCAAAGTAGCAAATATGAGTTGCTCCCTTATACTAGTGATGATAACTTCCATAATAACTTCTTTATGTCTTTCCTTACTTATAAACCTCCTATAATTCCTCTCTCTTGATATCTCATGTAAGCACATTCCCTTTGCAATGATATATGCAACCTTCGTAGCTTCATATGAGTTCTTATGATCCTATAACTAGTATACAATATCAAACAAAGAATTCACCTTTATATTCAAATGATATAGCCATTTAATCTTGCTCCATAACGAACTTAAAAAACTACATTAAAAAATATGCCCTTTTTAGTCTCATCCCCTTCTACACTTAGTATACAAGTTCTTATGAGGTTCAAATATCCCAATCTATCTATGTTAATTTTTTTATTATTTTTCATTGCTAGTTATAATAGGAAACTTATTCTAGGCATAAGATATTTATTCCCCAAAATCTTATTCCATCGTACAGTTGGTCTCTTCCCTTGTAACTTATCTTGCAAAATTGGTTAGAGATGTGTGATAAAGGGAGATGATATCATAGATAAGAGTCCTTAAAAGCTATATTGGGGCATAGCTAGATACCGGATGTTCCATTTCTATAGGAATGCTAGTTTATTATCATTCAAAAATAAGTAAAGTCACCTCAGCTTAAGTAAATAATCTAACAATTGCCATTATTGCCTTTTAGTGAGGAATAAGGGGCCTATAACTAGTTTAATTGTTATACTAGACAAATTCTTTGCTACCATTACCAATTTTGCAAGTGATACCTAACTCAACAGAATCCCTCAACTTCAAAAGCTAAGAGAAGAACCAAAAATAAGTAGGTTCTGGGAGCTTATCAATAATGAATAAGTTAGTTAAGGAGATTAACTTAAATTTTATATGGTATTGGAACTCTATTTCCTTAGCTACATTATACTTCAACATCTATAGTAATACTCCTATACATAAAATGAAAAGATAAGGGAATAAAGGATCCTCCAGTTTATGTCTCCTAACTCCTTTGAAAGTTTCAGTAGTACTCCATCAATAAGAATACTAAAGGAAGTTGAAGTGATGCAGGCTCTAATTTATGAAGGTATTTAGGAAGCCTATTACTTCTAAAAATTGAAGTAGGAACTTCCAACTCACATAGTCAAAATCTTTATGAATACTAACTTTTATGGAGAAATTTAAAAGGGAAGTCCTTTTTGTATATCCTTTCAACAAAATTTGGACAATTATGATGTTATCCCCTATTAGTCTATTCTTTATGAAAGCTCCTTGGTTTTCACTAATGATGTAATGAAGCACAGGCTTCAATCTGTTAGTTAAATTTTTTTCTATAATTTTATACAAGAAACTACAACATGCAATAGGCTTAAAATCACCAAATGTAGCTAAATTTGAAGATTTAGGAGCAAGATATACATATATATATAATAGAGAAAACTTCATGTACTTCTTCCTTCACCATTAGCTTAAAATTAGGCTAGGTTTTATGGTAGAAGAAGCCATTTAAACCGTCAGGACTAGAGGCCTTCATTCCATTCATTGAAACATAAAATTTTCTATTTTAGAGTCCTCCATAGGCTTAATGAGATTCTCAGTTTCACCACTTGATATTCTTTTTTATAGAAAGGAACTTATAGTCTCCATAGATGAGTTTGTATCATATTTGGTTCCTATAAAAAGTTTATAGAAGATAAATGCTTTTTTTGTATCTCACCTTAATTTCTGATCACCATCCCATTTGGTAAAGAGATTGAGTAAATTATGTTAGCATTTTTCCTTGCAATTAGAGAGTTCAAAAATAACTTGGTGCATCTATCCCCCTTAATTTACTATAGATCTTTATTGGATAAATAAAGAGCGATTCTTCATAGCTTGCTAATATTCCTTTGATTGTTGCTTTTCCTTATTCAATAGACTATAATCTCTAGGATTCTTTACAATAAGTAATTGAATGGAGACTAACCTATCTATTGCACTCTCTATCTCCATTCTTATGTTAAGAATTCTTTTAGCATTAAGTTCTTTTTAATTCCCCTTTCACCTTTCAACTTTTAAACACATAACAACTAGGTAAAACATATGTTTAATGACTCCATATAGAGTAACTACTTAATACCATGTATATATGCTTCCATGCCTTTATGAATGGTTCCCTAAAAACCAACATTAGGCACTAAGAAGTCAATAACTATAAAAGGAAATTTTCTACTAACCTTTTGAAACTTGTTTTTAATATTGGCTACTTTGTGATCAGAGAACAATGGATCCAAACAGCATGCCTAGCATTTAAGGAAATGAGTTAACCAATTAAGGTTAACTTGTGCCCTATAAAACTTTTTCTTAATGAACCAAACTAATTTTCTTATTATTCTATGTAAATATATGACCATCAAACTTTAATCCACATATGTTCAACACACTCATGGCAATCTTAAGCGTAGTTATTCAAACTATGATTATTCTTAACCTTTATCCTGAATAAAGTGAAATTAAAGTCCCAACAAATCATTTAAGGCTACAACAATTTCCTTTATTCCTCTTCAAACTATTTCATAAATCAAATGATGATTATACCAAAAGTGTGATATTGATGATTAAAGGTGAACCTTCAGTAGGGGCCCAACTTATATAACTTATTCATGTTCTCAACTTTGATTTTAGTTTCCAAAGGAATAATATTCAAAGGCTTATCCTTAAAAACAAAATCCTTTAAAAATTAAGCTTTATTGGTCAATTTAACCTATGAACATTCCAAGCACAATTGTCATTTAAATTAAGGCTTTCCTTTGGAGCTTTTCCTATTGTTCCTTTGACATTCCCTCCTTTACACTCTTTGGAACTACTTATCTATAATTTCTTCTTCATTTATCATGTCCCCTTAGTATGATTTAGGAGTAGAAATTGCATTAAGTTCAATTCACTCCCTTATTTCCATTGTTTCATAATTTGTGTTTGAAGGTTTAGGTTGATCATCCCTAAATGTAGTACGATTTTGTTTACATCATAAGATACAATGATATCTTCATTCTCCATTAAGGTAGAATCTGGTCGTCATACCTTTTATAGGAGTTCCTCTGTCTGTACTCTCTTCTTGCCTCTCATCTCCATCTAGGCCCATAAGCTCAGAATAATCTCCCTTTTTGAAAACTTCTCCCTTAGGTCTCTAAGCCTTTCCTTACGCTTTGAAGGAAGGTTTCTATTGCTAGGAAACTATGACCGTATCTTTAAAGAGTGTGTTATTTAGACCTAGCCTTGTGACCATGCTCAAGCCTTATGTTATCCAGTACTATAAAGGTATATTATAGATGTTAATACATAATGGGACGTTTTGGTTTTTGACATTTTTCAAAATGATGTTGATTGTTAGGTTTAAAGAAAAAAGGAACTAGGATATATGCTAAGGACCCTTTTCAACCACCTTGAGAGCTTCAATATGGGAGTTGAAAGGAAAGAGAAGGAGGTTATCTTTAGACATCAACAAATCAACTAAGCCTATATTCTACCATTTTGTGCCCACCTTTGTGTAACTAGAAATGGAGGATGAAAGTCTATAAATAAACCAACAAGGGTCGTCTCACAAACCCATATTTAATTATTTCAATATTTGGAGAAATAATGAATCTCCCATTTTGTCCATCTGGAGGGAAGTAATGCAGTGGAAGGTCAAAGTGATTACCTAGAACTTGCTTCCAACTCTTTCATTAAGGAGCGGCATGAGGAGGAGAAGCATCCTTATCTCCCTTTATAACAAAAGTAGGTAGGGTCAAAGTCTCTAAGGCTTAAGGATGGGGAGGGTTTATAGGGAGAGACAAAGGGAGAATTCAATAATAAAAGTAGCTTCCATGTCAGAAGGTAGACATTAGCAAGGAAAGGAAAGAAACTTTTGGTAAAGAAAAGTAGTTAAATTACCATTACCAAAAATGGTAAAAAGAACAAAGGCAGGAACATATTAAGATAGAAAAGACACAAATGCCCTCTAATAAGCTAGAATCGAGGAGGAACCTAAAGAAAGTAGACAGAGAAGAGGTGCAAGATTTACCAAGAAATAAAAAGACCAAGATGTTAAGAAGAACAAAGAAATGAGGAAGAGAGAAGAAAATGTTGAATCAAAATTAGGATGTAAGGAAAAAGCTTAGTCAGAGAAGAAGAAAAGTATGAAGAAGGAGGGACAATAGAACAAACCCATTGTAACGTTAAAAGTTGACCCATTTTGAGACCACATTGTCAAACTTGAGGCATTAAAATGATAAAGACATTTATATTTAACTAAATGTTTTGGGTTATTTTTCTTTGACTCTTACCTACCCTATCCATTAGGAGTGACTAATTTGGAGATATAGCCTTTTCTTTGACTGATAATAGGCACATTAATAACCAATTACCTTGTTTTTATTAAAGACTTTTCATCTGTTTTTGAACCTTAAACGATTTTTTTATTTACTTGATTGTATGAAACTTAGCTTATGTTGAAAAATTTTAAAGAGAAATTCCATTGTGTTTATAATTGATGGTGCATACTGATCATCAAATTTATCTATTGTTTTTACAATCATATAATAACAATAACAACAACATCTACTGACAGTCTGGCTGAAACGTCGATTCTAGGAAGGTCCAATATTATGCAGCCTTATCCCTACCAAGTAGAGAAACTATTTTTGGTTGTTATTACAAACTTATATTCCCTCTAAAGGGACTCAAAGTTTTTGAAAAAAAAAGGAAGAACAATTGTGATATTTTTAGAGAGTGAGAAGAATTATCAATGTGGCAATTGAAATTTTTACTTAAAGGACCTATGCTATGAAGAACCAAGTTTTTTATAGTCTTGTTTACATAATTTTACTTCACATTGCTGTCTCTTGATTATTCTTTCCATATCTTTACCTAAGCCCCATTACACCTTATTTAAAAGAACTTCTGATCTTTAATTATAGCTTACTTATTAATGGTGCAGATGTGATTGTATTGCAAGCTTGTAGTTAAGATTCTTTTTATGTATTGATTTAATAGTTTTATCATATTTTCCACCCTAAACACTTTGTGTCACTTGAGTGAAACCTTTGTGAGGGTGTAGAATTTTATGCTTTTGATTTTAGAAATGTTGTCTATTTGATTGCTATTGATGTTGGTTTATGAAAGTTTGTTTTAGGATTGATAGATGTCTAATTATATGTTAATTTAATGTCTAACTAAGATGTGGATGGACAAGTTGAGATTGAAAAGGGATAGATTTTTTTAAAGTTTAATGACTTGGATTATGATTTGTTGATGACAAGCAAATGCTTATGTGTGGATAATTTTGATAAATGTTTAATTGACTATATTTTTTATCTTATGTTTAGTGCATTTTACTTGTTTATTTAAGATTTTTGGCGTTTTTTGTACTTAATTCATTTATAGCATGTTTTTAGGTCTTAATTGCCTTCATAAATCAAAAGGAAAGGAAGTTAGGCAGAATTTAGGTGGAAAAATGAAGAATTAAAGTTGATTTTGTTGGACACACTCGTGATGATGGAGGCACGCCTATATGAGGGACGATGTAAGTTCCTATGACCATGTACAGGGTTGAAAGATGTTGTTTTGGTTATGTTGAGATCAGACATGCCTATGTTATGAAGGACATAGTTGTCTCCATTACTTATGTAAGCTATTGAAACTATGTTTCTATATAACTATTAAGTTTTGAGGAGATTTTGAGGGACGTTGTCACTATATAGGACTGTGTCCAATGTAAAAACCTTAATTTTAAAGTATAAGAGGCAACTAAAGAAGTTCAAGTTTTAATTACAGTTTTGAAATTTAGACCTGTAGAGACTTGGATATTTTCTTAGAGATGTATAGAAAGCATATTTCCATCAAAGTTTTAGTGGATTATACTACAGAAAAGGGGATATACAATGGAATCTCTTATTTTTATTTCTTCTTCTGAATCTTTGGCTATGCTTTCTAATTTTATGAGCTAAATTAGTTTAGTGCCTAAATGGGATGAACCTTGGGATAAATTTTGTGTTTTGATTCTTTATTTAATGCGATTTGATTATTGTTTCATTGAATTCAATTATATATTGTTAACTATTTCCTGAATTAATATTTTTAAAATATTATTTCATTTATGATATCATGTACATTAGATTGAGAAATCCTTTGTATAAATAGCTCTAGCATAATTGGAAGGAGTTGTATGCAATCCTAGAGATAGGTGGAGATAAATCGTTTAGATTAGGGTCAGGCCTAATAGTGAAATTTGTAAATCAATTAATGTAGACTTTGCTGGATCGGAAAAGAAAACATGCAAGATTTTGTTAAACGGTAGATTTCAAAACTTGTTTAGAAATCATAACACAACGGAAGCAAGATAACCAAATCAACACGCCACCATACATGATGCTATATATGGAAAATAATTATCATAAGAACAAGATGGAGATTATATTACCTACTTTTTCACTACAGCTTTAACTCCTTGCTATGTTATGATGTGAGAGTATTTACGTGATGAGTGTTAATATTGTTAGTTATGTTTGTGGTGCTTTTCATCTTTGGTTTAGTAGTTTAGTTTAGTTTTTAGGCAAGTTTGATATTTTGTTAAGTGTGAAGGAATAGGAGATCAAGCTTATAAAGTTGGTGGAAGAAATAAGGAAAATGGATCTGGTGCAATCGTGAGGGAGAATGGTGCGAGTGTGAGCAAGGTGCAATCGTAAGTCACTACAGCATGATCACAATATCAATGGGTCTTCTAGAGGTCGCTTTGGGTGCAATTACAACTTTCCAAGGTATGATCGCACTCAAGAATTTTGTGCTTTGGGTACGATCGCAAATTAAGTAAGGTGTGATCGCACTTAGAACTTTTGACTAGAAGATAGGCTATTCACTTACGGGAGCAATCGCAATATGCAACTTCAAGGACAATTCTGACATTTCGTTACGTGTTTAAATGAATGTTGAATGGTTAAAAGAAGTCTTCAACGTGCGAGAACGTGGGGGGACCTGTTACAATTCAGTGGAGGTGGACAATCATGAGAGAACTATTAAAGTTAATATAAAAGGATGGCCAAAAAGTACAGAAGGGGGAGGAAAGAGAAAAACAGAAAAGGAAGAGGAAGGAGGAGCAAATAGAGAAACTGGGAGCTCTATGTTTTCATTTTGTTTTATTTTTTTGGGTTATTTATTATGAGTGTTGCCTAGTTTTTTTAAATTCAAAGATTGTTTCACTCTCTAGTGTGAATCTTGTTTTCTAAATTTTTAATATGCATGGTTTGCTATTCTTATGAACAGTTTCTGGTTGATGTTACTGAGAGTTGAGTTCTTCTTTTAAACTGTGCAGATATAACTTACATACTAAGAGATTAGTGTCTAAGTTTTATTCCTCACAGGTCATGCAATCCATCTTTGTTTTATTTATATATGAATTAAGAAATTTTTATATTGATAAAATAGAGTAGGTAATTCAAGTTTGAGAAAGAAGAATTACTTCTTAACTAACTTGGGGTAGTAGAATATTAGGATTCAGATTAACCTTAGCAGGAGCTGATAACAATTTTTGAGATCTTCAGTCTTGTGATTTCGTGAAATCAAATTCTTTTCATGTAGAATTAGTTGTCCAGAAGGTTTAATTGTGAATGTTATTTTTTTATCACTTTTAATTCTTAAATCTCTTATTATTAACTTAAACAATTTGGAAAAAATCAATGGTGATGCTTAGTATAAATCCTTGTGGGAATGATAAACCATACTACAATTACCCGTATGCTTGCGGTCGAGATCCGAGTGCATTCTAATTCATTTTATAACTCATCAAGTTTTTAGCGTCATTACCGGGGATTTATTTAACATCATTTTTAAGTTCAATTATAGGTTGATTTAAGTAGTTCATTTCTGTACAGGTGTATGTCCAGGAGAAAAATGAGAAATTCGACGAAGCCTTTGGTTAAATTTCACAACAAAGTTTCTAGTTTGGAAACAGCTCTACATCAAGCTGCTGAAGATACACGTATGATTGACATTGTACTACCATAGAATATCATGGAAGAGGAACAAAGAATGATGTGGTTAGGCTTGGATTTAGGCTAAACCAACAAAGTGTGACAAGACTTGCTGTGACAGCGAACAATTTCGAGATCAAACTAGCTTTGATGTAGATGTTACAAGTGACAGTGCAGTTTTATAGGTTGGCAAACGAAGATCCAAATCACTTTCTAGTATAATGGAGTAAAAAATGACGCAATTGATTACGATTGTTTCCATTTACTTTGAAAGATAAAGCTAAAGTGTGGCTCAATTCTCTTCCATCAGGGTCCATTACTACATGGACTGGTTTAGCCTAAGCATTTATGTCTAAGTATTTCCCTTTAGTCAAAACAGCGAAGATCATTAAGGAAATCACCAACTTCTAGCAGCAAGATGATGAATCTTTGTATGAGGCCTAGGAAAGGTTCAAAGAGTCACAACAAAGTTTTCCTCATCATAATTTATCTCGAGAATTACTGTTGCAAATTTTTTACAATGGAGTTAATACCACCACTCACGGTATAATAGATGCAGTAGCAGGGGGATCTTTAATGAAGAAGACAATTGATGCGACATATGGTATATTAGAAGAAATGGCAGCTAATAAAGCATTATAGGCATTAGACAGATCTCGATCGATGTTAAAAGAACAAAAGGGGGTTTTGTCTCTAGATCCAGCGACTGCTTTATAGGTCGAAGCTGTAAATCTTGCAAAATAGATTAGCAGCTTCACTTCAAGTTCATCGGTGGCAGCAGTTCAAAGTGTATGTGAGTTATGCAGTCAACAGGGGAACTACACCAATGAGTGTCTAGCATTTGTTATGGCTGAGCAAGCAAATTTTTCAGGGAATAATCATCTAAGAAACAACCCATTTTTAAACACTTACAACCCTAGATGGCATAATCATCCCAACTTTTCATGGAGTAACAACAACAACACAGTGGGAGAGCAATGACAGCTTCAGCCTAGCAGTCCATTCAAGGCTAAGATGGAGAAATTTATAGAGATGATTGGAACTAAGCTGAATCAATAAGATGAATCACAACAAAAGCTAAAAGCGAAGGTTGATCAAATAGCAAAAAATCACTTATCGTCAATTCACAATTTTGAGTTCCAAATGGGACAATTAAAAACTACTCTTGCTCAATGAAATCTTAGAGGTTTCCTGAATACCACAAAACCAAATCTAAAGAAGTCTTTAAAAGTTATACGGCTGAGGATTGGTAAGGAACTAAAAACTCAAGTAAAGAACAAAGCAAATGAGAAGACCGAAGAAAGGGGCAATTGTGAGCTCACTGATGATAAACAGAGCGAGATACAAAGTCTCGGTCATGATTGCAAGGAAGCAGGGAGCGATCGCAACTTGGAAGTTAAGTTACAGCAGGAAAAATCAAGCTTCGGGTATGTTCACGACAATGAAAGGTGTGGTCATGAACACCATGAAATAGGTAAAAACAAGTGGGCCAAAGTAGGTAAGTATGTACCACCTAACCCTTTCCCTTAGCGACTTAAGAAACAATAGTATGATAGACAGTTTGCCTCATTTCTTGAAAAGTTGAAAAAATTGCAGATTAATCTTTCTTTTGTGGAAGCAGTGGAAAATATGCCTAAGTATGCTAATTTTTTGAAGGATATCTTGACTCATAAGAGGTCGTTTATTGATAACAAGATTGTGCAACTTACAAAAATATGTACATTAATTATTTATGACACTATTCTTTCAAAACTACAAGATCTTGGAAGTTTCACAATTCCTTGTGTAGTTGATGACATACAATTTAATAAATGTTTGTGTGATTTAGGTGCAAGTATAAATTTGTTGTCCCATTCAGTTTTTCAGAAATTAGGTTTTGGAGAGGTTAAGCCGACCTCTATGGTTGCAATTAGCAGATCAATCAATCAAGGGGCCATTTGGGATTTTTGAAGATGTGCTCATGAAAGTGGACTAGTTTATAATTCCAGTGGATTTTTTGATGTTCAATTTTGAGGCTGATTCAAAATGCCCATTGATTTTGGGTCATCCATTCCTTTACATAAGAAAAGCTCTAGTAGATGTCTATGAAGGGAAACTCATATTGAGCATTGGTGAGGAGCAAGTTGAGTTTTGTATGAGGTCGACCATGAAACACCCAATGGATAACGAGGTTTGTATGAAGGCAGGTGTTGTGGTGAATGTGTGTTAAGTGTGGTGGAAAGCAAGGAGAAAGAAGTTTCCTTTGATCTGGATGTAGAGGTTATTGGTGAAGGTAAGGGTGGAAAAGAAAGAATAGAGAAGTTATCGTAAGAAATAAATCCAGCTCTTTCGTCCATTGTGCATCCACTAGTTCTAGAGTTGAAACCATTACCGAATCATTTGAGGTATGCATTTCTAGGGAAGGGGAAACCCTACCTATTATTATTTCCAATAATTTTACAAATGAGTAGGAACAATGGTTGGTGGAGTTGGTGAGGAAGCATGTTAGAGCTGTGGGGCAAAAGATTTCTAATATAAGAGGAATTAGCCTCAATGTAATGATGCATAGAATTTTCTTAGAGGAAGGAAGCAAGTCTGAGAGGGAATGATAGAAAAGATTAAATCCAAATAGAAAGGAAGTCGTAAAGAAAGAGGTCATCAAATTACTTGATGTGGGCATTATCTATCCTATTTCTGATAGTGAGTACGCAAGTCCGACTCAGTGCGTGTCGAAAGAAAGAGGTATAATCGTC
>JANSVB020000454.1:3212693-3228532 GCA_025504935.2 Erythroxylum haughtii
AACTTCTATGTAGACAACTTTGACCAATTCTATTTCAATTATTCCAGAATTTCCCTTGAATCAGCATACACATTTTTATCCTCATGCAAAACTTAACATTTATCCTAACTTCACTTCTTCTATTACAGCCTCATTCAAACAATTCAATTTGCCATTGGAATTCATCCAACACTCAACCACAATTCATATGATTTCTTACATTCAATAGTATCTTATCATTCATCAAATTCCTCTCTTGCTTTTCCATAAAGTCTTACATATATAACCATGGTTTATGCTTAAGGTTTGTCAACTCATCATCCATATATAATTCACATTCCAATGTCATAATCATCTATAACATAATTGATATACAAAAACACTCATTTAATTTCATTTATTATCTCCAAATTTTCACTTAAAAATCGGGGTCCAACAAAAGATAATGCAGTACCAATTTTTAAGATCAATAACTTCCTGCATTGGGGGATCAATAAGAATTGCTTAGTCGAACTAGGTTGATAATGCAACACCTAAAATTTTGAATTATAACTTTAAAATAAAATAAAAAGATAACTAATAAAAACTAATATTATGATGAAGAAAAAATATCATTATAGAAGTTCAATTTCAGTCTCCTACAGACAATTATTAGATAAGAGTGCAAGAATTCAGTAATTTGTTGGCCCTCGTTGATAAAAAAAGAGTTCCACATCGACAGTACAATCATTTGTTGTCTAATAAAGAAAGAAATGTTAGTAAAAAGAAAGAATTGATTTCAATTTCATGCAAAATATAAAGAATAACAAAGAATAAAAATTACTCTTTGTTGGCCACAACAAATTTTTGCATAGTTGAATTTCTTCCATCTCTGTTGATTTCTTTTTTATCTAAGACTTCAATAACCACAGCCAAAAATTGTGAATAATGTATATAGAAATAAAGGGTCTAACCAATTGATTTTTGCTTGTTGTTTATACAGTTGATAAGATCGACAAAAGGTGTATAGTTAAATTTCACAGGGATGATGGTATCAGCATCCGATACAAGTTTAATGATAGTGTAGCTTGTAATTATCCATTGTATATTCAAATCTTCAGTTTGATATTAAGTGGGAATTGGCTTCACAATGGCATTAGAAATAATATATTTCTTACATGGTTGCAAAATGATGCTCATTCATTAAATGTCATTGTTGAATATAATACCTTCAACTTGTGATCCCTATTAATAATAAATAAATTATTAAAAATTAAGTAAAAAACATGTTAAATGAAGAAAGTGTAATTGTTATACCTCAGAATAAAAAAAAAGATGAACTTTTGTCTTTTCGATGGTGTACTAGGAGAAGCCACAACATGTTTTTCTTGGACGATAATTTTGTAAGACCACTATTGAGCGTCAGGTAAAATATCCTTAATAAATGATTTTCCATCCTGGAACAATTTGTTTAATGAATTAGTCAGGAGAAACAATTTTTTTAAATATAAAACGAAATTATATCAAGTTGAAAAGAAATAATTAACATACCTCCTGATAACTCTATCTTTTATAACTTGACTAATTGAAAATTTTCATGAAACACAATATTTCTTATTCTTTGATCAAACTTTGAAGATTCAAAAGTTCCTGAAATAATCAGAACTTTAATGAATTCAGGAGTTCGAGCTCTTAACAAAGCCACATATAGTTGTCCATATGAGAATACAGGTTAACGGAGATAAATTCCTATATGATCAAGTGTTTGACCTTGGGATTTGTTTATTTTCATTGCAAAACACAAATGAATAGGGAACTGTGTTCTAATGAAAGGAATTCCATTTTTTTTATTTTCTGAAGATTGCAAGTGAATTTTAAGTATAAAAATCAATTTTCCTTTGTGAGGTCCAAACACAATTTCTGTAAAAATTGTATGGCCTTTTAATTGTCTTTATATCAATCTTGTCCTATTACAAAGTCCCTCAGTTGGATTCAAATTTCTCAGTAGCATAATTAGGGAGCCTTCTTTGAGTAAGAGGTTGTGTGGAGGTAGGCCTTTAGGATTTAAAGAATTGAGAAAATCTTCATAATCAGCTTAATGTCTTCAGTCAACCGTTTTGTCAAAACTCATGTATGAATGCATATCTCCTAACAATTTATGAATCATTATGTCATTAATTTAGTCAACAGAATTGTTCATTGGACATGGTACTCATCTGTTTATCATTTGATACGGATCATATGAATATAAGGTTAGGTCAGGGAACACGTTTTCAAGTAACCTGGTCAAGGTAAAGATGCATTAGAAAAATGTAATTGTAATTACAAAAAAAGGATAGTAAAATATATAATGGAAAAAATAATAACCAGTTAAAAGACTCATCCTTACTGTTATAAGGAATAACCAGTTCTTTTGGCAAGGATATTTGATCTTGCTCATCTACTGGCTCAATGCCTTCTCCAACGTACAATAAAAATTTGCAATAAGCTAGATTTGATATAGCTCTCCTATTTATTATCAAAGAGAATTTACACATTTGTGGCTAGAGATGTGAATTTAGAAGGCTGGAGTTAATCAATTGCTATTTTGTAGCTGGGTCAATAACTGGCAAAGTTGGACAAAAATCACCACCAAAAATAACAATTTTCCCCCAAATGGTTGATTATAGTCCATGATATGTTGAAGAAAATCATGGAATGCTTCAATGGCTTCTTGTTTTGCCATAAAAGCTTCGTCCCATAAGATAAGACCAGATTTAAATATCAATTTTGCAATACTGCTTTGTTTGCTTAATTGACAAACTTTTTCCTTCGATAAATCAAGCGGGATTTTAAATCTTGAGTGAGTTGTTCTACCATTTAGAAGGACTGATGCTGCAACGCCTGATATAACAGCAACAATTGCAATATGTCCCTATGATCATAAATTTGCAAGGAGAGCTCGGTATAAGAAAGTTTTTATGGTTCCTCCAGGATCATTAATAAAAGAATTCCACCACGTGAAGTCAAAATTGAATTCATAATTAAATCAAATATGTACTACTGCTTATTATTCAGCCTTGATTGTGACAATAGGTCTTCTGGATCAATCTTTATATTAATCTCTCTTTGTATTTCCTTAGTTTGATGTTGATGATAATCATAATGAAATTGATGATCAGTAAAATGATAATCGGTCAAACTTTTACCCATTTGCTTTAGAGATTTATTAATATCTTGAAGGGCCATTTTTGTAATGTCATCAAAAGTGTAAATACTATAGGAAGAAGAAGCATACTGGTAGTCATAACAAAGGTCGTCTTTGAATGTTTCCTAGAGTTGCTTAGGATTTTTCGGTGAACAATAGAACAAAAGTGTAGCAAATAGAAGTCTGAGGGATGCTAGCATCTGAAACACAACAACTTCCTCAAGTGTTTGTTCTATATAAGAGTCAGACGTTAGCAATCCTAATTGTAGTGCAGCCTCCCTAAAGCAGTGTCTCTTGTCACCGTCAGCAATTTACAAGTTATCAAATGATGTTTGTCCTTTAACATGTGTGAGTAATAACCTTAAGTAATACCTTTCGCCTTCTCTAGGGTCAACAATAACCATTCTTCCTATTACTTTTCTTCAACTTCTTTCCGACCATGTTTTTAGTTTTTGATTCCAAACAAAATGTTCAGGAAAATCCTTATACAGACCTTTCATCTCCTCTACCTTATTATTTGTCAAATTCATCTTGAAAAATTCGGTTAGCATTGTTTTTGAGAAGTCGACCCTTCTCAACAAATAAAACAAATCAACATTTTTGTTAAAGGAAATGAATTGTTGGTCTGGGAGGTGAACTTGTAGTATATAAACTGATGGATTAATCTTTACTAGACGGAACTCATATATATGCCATAAAGCTTCAGGAGGTGAAATCCAATGATCTTCTTAGAAATTACTGATTTCATTAATATCAGTTGCATTGTCTTGATCGATAATGCTAAAGTTGACAAGGTCATGGCCTTTAAAGACATATTTGTACAAGTACTTAATAAGCTTCATAGTTGAGCATATTTCAACATTTACATGACAATCAAGTAGCATCAAAGGGTACGGATTATGAGGAACAACCCACCTATTATCAACCTCATGGTTGCAAATTTTCGCGTTCCTTCCATTATCTCTTCATTTATAGCATAGATAACTGTCTTCACTATGAACAGTCAAAGGAGAAAAATTCTTGGGATAATGATTTTTGCACACACCATTTCTCATGCAAGGGCAATCTTTATTCATAAAACCACAAGGACCATGAATCATATTCTTAATGACAAGAGAATATAATCATCAATTTCGATCAAGATCTGATATTTCAGCGGATATGATCTGATCGTAAGAATCTGGATTTAGCAATTTAGAATGCGGCTTAAGTATCAATAATAAATGAGCATGAGGGAATCCACGCTTCTAAAATTCAATAACATAAACAAATGCGGCCATATCTCCAAAGATTTGTTTTTTATCAACTCATTTTTTAGAATTTCAAATTTAGCTTTGAATACTCTATCCAATAAATCCGGTTTATCTTATGGCTTTTTATGAAATTTAAGATTGTCTTGTATCTCTTTCCACATATACCATACTTTTGTACAAGAGCCATTACTTCAAAATAACATCGTTTTATGTCCCTTGGACCACCGATAAATGAAGCTGGAAGCATAACTCGATGACCAATTCTAGAACCTTTTGTTTGACCAACGGTAATACTATCTAAAACACCTTGTAGTATTTCTGTCCATATCCCTTTTTGTTTTTTTTATGGAAGTCAAGTCGGGATGTTTTAATCTTTATATAAGTGCCCACAACAAATTGTTGAAGCAGTCTTAAGCTATGGAGCAGCATAGATTTATCATTTTCTCTCATTTGGAGCTGATAACAATAATATTCTCTAGCAGAAACAAAAACATCTTCACAGTATTCTTCATCAGCAACTAGTAATAAAGAAGATTAATTTGATAAATAAAATGGTGAAATTAAATAATATTTTAAAAATGACAAAACGAGAAGACAAACTTGCCTTTGTTTTCCACAACAAACAATTTAGATAGATCAGTAAAGGAGTTGAAATGAGCATCACTTCCTTCGTCCAAAGCATTGCTCCTATTTCCCTTTAAAATCAACCGCTTAATTTCACGATGCCATCCAGATTCACCATGAGGAAATAAAAGAGGATATTAAAGGGGGTCATAACATGCATAATAAAGACTGAATTCTATAACTTGTACCTAAGTGAGTATAGACTTGGATGTGAGGATATTTATTAATTTGTTCATCATCAATATCAGTCCATATAACAACCATTTATGATGCAGTAGGAAGATTATAAACCCGTTGATCAAGGCCAGGATAACACCTCAGAACTATTGCATTATTCTTAAGTGATGGAATATCTTTAAGAATTCGAAAGAACGTGGCATAAGGATTATCTTGTAGAATTGCCATAATCAGTTTTAATGTATTCTCACAAAGTTTATCACAACTGTTGGTGCTTCTTTTTAATTCCTCATTAGTATCAAAAAAATAGAGTTAGATTCTAGATACCTTATTAGTTGTTGAAACTAAAATGTCAAGGAAATGATAAACTTGCCCTTGAACATGACTTATTTTTTGTTAGTTCTCGATCATACCTAGCTCCATAGGAAGTAAAAGCTACATTATTATTATATGTACGAACGTTCTTCCTGAATTGTTCTAATTCTTCATCATTACCAATAAATAATCGTTTCAAAGCATATGGCATTTAAGGAGCAACAATGGAAACCTGTCCCAATGAACAACATAATGATGGAGGTTCAAGATAAAATCTCTTTGCATGACAATGTTCACAATTTGGAACAAAACGGAGTTGTTAAGGCTCAACAGGTAAATTCTTCAAGGATGCTAACTTTGAGGAAGAACGATGACGATGTATCTCTTAAAATATATAAAAATAAGATGATCACTTCATGTAGTAATAATATTGCAAATAGTAAAAATATAGGTAATAAAATTTATACCTTGATCTTTAACAAGTATCACTGAGTTAGGATGAATTGGAAAGAAAGATACAGTTAGACAATTTGAATTATCACATGTCATATTTGATGCTTCAAATGTTGATGTTGTATGAACAATTTCTTCTAGTTGGAAAGAAGAATAAGTTGCATCAACATGATTCACGTTAAAATCGAAAGATCAATTTTGTAGTAGCTGATCACTAAATTGATGAATGAAAAGTTGACCGTCGGAAGGTTTACTATTAATGAAAGAAGAGGAATATTGATCACTAACTATTTGACAAAGTGTAGGCATAGTAGCGTTTCTCATTTTTGTAGCACGAGTTTCTCTAAGTTGTCGCAAGAATTCTTGCTTTTTATTTTTTGGCATTTTAGCATACTTTTGACGTCTTTTGGCATTTCTATCCATATCTAAATGCAGACAACATTTACGTTCTTCATATATCAATTAATAATATTAAAATATCTGTTCTAACAATATTTGAGATATATATATATATTGTTAATATTATTAAATGTATATTATTAATATTATTAAATGAGATATATTATAAATATTATTCAACGATGCTCAGTTACATTAATAAATGTTGGCTATAATTTAAAAATGTCAAAATATAACATGATAAAAAATGAAGCAATAATGTCATCTGTATTGATAAATATAAGAGAATACATCTAACAAAACCATAGATTTAATAGAGTTTATCATAAAGAATAATATCTAGTGTATCCGTTAACAAAACAAAATACATATAACAAACCATACATTTAACAAATAAGGTTAACCATACATTTAACAAAGATCTAATAAGCCATACATTTAACAAATAAGGTTAACCATACATTTAACAAAGAAGGTCAAATTTTTAAAAAGTTTGCCTAATAATATTGGTTGAATATACCGTAAAATAAATAAAGGATTAGAAGATATATAAAAAGGTTAATTTATGCCAATATGATGTAAGTAAATATATTTAAAAAATTAAAATTTTATATTTAACTTATGAAATATGGATAAATAATGAAAAAAGTAATTATTGTATTAATGAAAAGAAATTTGTCAAAAAAATACAATGGAATTTTATATAATAAATTTTTGACAAAATTAGAGATACCATAATAGTGCAAGAATGAACCACGTAAGAACGAACAAGAAGAAAACCTTAAAAAAATTAAGGTTAAATACGGTTAGTAAAAAAAATATCAGAAAATGAAATATTTGAAAGATTAATTGCAGATATGACGTGACAGTTACGCAAATGAAAACTACTTCAAACGATTGATCATGTATTTTGTACAGACCTAATAACTAAAAAAATAAGATCCAAGAATTTTATTTAATGTTAGATAGGAAAATTCCATTATTAAATAAAGAAGATTGTATAACATTAATATTATCATACTTAGCTTACTTTCTACTTTTGAGATATTTGAGATATAAATGGATTAAGAAGTGCATGAAATTATAAATATGTATATTTATTGAATTTTGTCATTCTAATTATCCTCTTTACCATCTGAGCATATGATAATACGATTTGGTCTATAAATTTATCTTTTATTTTGAAATTTAATCTTTTTCTTTTTTTATTTGAGTTATTACAAAAGTTTTGTTATAATTAAAACATGAAATAATTTAAAGTTGTAAGCAAGTAAAAATATATAATTTAAAACTTAAAAAAAATTGTTATATTATTTAGCAGTGAATTACCTAAATTTAAACAAATTAAAATTTGTTATATTGTTTAATAGTGAATTACGACTTATTTAAAGATTTGGAGATAAAAATATACATTTATAACTAAAATTCAAACTTCGTCGAAAATGTGTTTAATAAATGAAGCCACAAAATTTTGGTGTGTCCTATGGATCATTTGCATAAGAATTTAGATCAATTAATTATGAAAAGAAATTTTTCAGGAAAAAAAGCTTAATGAAATAAATAATTTATAATTAAGAATATTATGAAAATAAGAATAAAATTTAATAAATAAAATGCACAGTTGTGAGTTATTAGTCACAATCGTGCATGCATGATGTAAAGGGAATAAGTTATGATTAAAAATAATAATTAATAATTCTCATAAGTTGCAATCGTGATTAACAATATATAATTAATAATTATAATTATTATAATAAATATTTAATTAAATTAACTCAATATTAAAAGGGACGCTTATAACTTTTTAATATATAGATTAACAGTTAACAAATAAGATTAATAAACATGACTGTCAAGAAAAATTTAGAACCGTGGATTTGTATATGATCATAGTTACAAAAATAGAGAAAGAAATAAAAAGGAAATAAAAGTTAAGAAGTCATGGTTGTGACCAATAAGTCACAACCGTGAGGATTAGCTGAAATGTTAAAGAATGCAGGGAAAGGGCCTGTGGGATGTTTACAAGTTAATGGAATTAATTCATTAATAATAATTTATAATTAATAACAATATAAACGTAACAATAAAAATTGACTATAAAAAAAGCACGGTTGTGACTTATCGTTCACAACCGTGAATACATAATATAAAGTTGATAATTAATATATAATAGTGATTAACAATTAATAACTAATTACTTTATTAATTAGAATTAATAATTAATAACATTAAACACAGCTATGATCATGCATGCATAATATAAAGTGAATAATTTATATATAATCATCATCAACAATTAATAATTAATAACATATAGAATTAGCAATAATAGTGTTTATTAATAATATAAAAAACTTTTAAAATATTTAATTTAAACAATAAAAAAAGAAAATAAATGTGCTAAAAATTAATCAATTATTTATATAATCAGTAAAGTTTTTTTATGAAAGGTCTTATTTTTTAAATTGAAATATAATTTAATTAATTATTCTATTAAGAAAAGTTGTAATTATAATCAATCAATTAAACATTTGTATGGTTAGAAGAGAAATAATAGGAGTAAAATTTTAACAGTTTATACAGGATAAAATATATAGCTAACAGTTGAAATTTTCTGTTGATGAAAAAATGTATAAAACATATGCATTTTATATTTTACAAAATATGATAATAATCAAAGAAACATTAGCACAGTATTATCCTAAAAATGTAATACTACACAATATAATCCTATAAATGTAATAGTTGTTATTGAAGCATATAAACATGAACATCACGGGTGTGACATTTTCAATCACCGTTTATCTTATTCCAAAGAATCCTAATCCTTTCACTTTCAGGATTTTGGACTAGTTTCCTTTTACAACTTCATATACAAGATCATCTCCAAACTACTTGCATTTAGATTGAAGCAGAACATTACTTATTAATGGTACATAAGCAACACATATAAAAGGGTAAGACGTTAAGGATAATTTGTTTCTTTTTGAGGAATTATTTAAGAATTATAAAAGGAAGAGTTCTACCTCAATGTTGCACAATCAAATTGGGCTTTAAAAAGACCTTTCATATTATAAATTAGGACTTAATCATTCATGTTTGGATTCCATAAAAATTACATAGGTTGGATAGCTTAATGTCTCACAAACGTTTCCTACAGTATTTTGAATGGAATCCAAACTAGTATATTTGAAAGGGCCAAAGCAATAAGGCAAAAAGAACCTTTTTTATCCTTATTTGTTTGCTCTTAGTATGGAAGTTTTTCCAAGGCACATTAAACATTGCATCAAATTCAATAAGAAATGTAAGAGACTAAGATTTAGTCTATCATTTATTGATGATCTACTTCTCGTCTCATGTATGGATTCTCACTCCGTAAATGTTATGATGAATTCCATAAAGATTTTCAAGAGCATCTTTGGTTTTTTCATGAATAAAGAGAACAATTATTTCTTTATATCATCTTTTATAGCTCATTTATTAGGTTCATTTTCATCCATTACTGATCTTTAAAAAAATGATTTTCTTTCACCTATTTGGGGATACCTATTTCTTATAAAATACCTATATACTCTATATTCTTTCCTTTAATCATATAATTAGGCAAAGGATTGATAACCAGTGTAAAAGACATTTTTCCTTTATAGTGAGAGTTCAATTGATCAATACAATATTGAATTATCTTTATGTTCATTTGGCTACACATATTGCTCTTCCTTCCTCTCTAATCAAGACTATGAAGGAAATTATAAGGAATTTGCTCTTAAATGATACATCTAATACTCATTATATAGCTAAAGTTTCTTGAAAATTTATATGTCTTCCAAAGAAATAAGGCGTTCTTGGGGATGTCCTTTTGACACTCAATAATAAGACACTCACTCATTATAAAGCGAATATAGAGAATTCTTATAAATAAGGAATTATTGTTGACAAAGTGGATTCATTCCCACTTTATGATCCAAACTGATTTCTAATCTTTTAAATAAAGGTATGATGCTTATTAGATTATGCAACTTATTTTTAAGCTTAAGAATCAAGTTAAAGCATGGTTTACAACCATATTAAGGGATGGCTCTAAAGCTAATTTTTGGATTGATAACTGGAGCTCCCTAAGTCCTTTAATGGACTATAACTACTTTTCCTACTTAAGGGTAATTGTTTCTATTAATGAAACTATCAAGCAAGTTATTTCTAGGAACTTTTTTAATCTTAATTAGCAAATGAAAGATAGTCAAATAAGATTGGTACAGGGATTCTTAAAAAGCACAAGTTTTGATGATTGTATCTATTAAGTTAATAATTCTTTTGAGAAATTTTCAAACATGTTTTGTAGAGATACAGTAAGGTTTTGGAATCCTGATTCCCTTAGTTTCTTTTGGTATAGGTCCAGCTCCTATGAATTATCTCAATAATGTATTTCATACCTTTGATGGTTATCCACGGTAAATTCTTTTTTTGGTTAAAATTGAGAGAAAACCAAAACTATTCCAGAAAAGAAATACCACAAGCATCAGCCCAAATAATCAAGGAGAGGGCGTCAGGAATCCCCTCCCAAACTTGAAAGGTTAACGAAATGCCATGACCTAATTTAGCCAGACAATCAGCTGTAAAATTACCTTCACGAAGCACATGCCTAATAGAACAAATCCAATTCCAAGCAAGTAAAGCTTCAATATCCACAACCAAAATAGATAGTGGATGTGAAGAGATAACACCATAAGTCACCATCCGCACCGCCTCCATGCTATCCGATTCTACCACGAGTTGCCGAAAACCATGATCCCATGAAAAAATCAAACCATCTCGAATGGACTGTAACTCCCCCACCTAGATAGTCGAAAAACCAATTCGAAACGAATACCTCTTAGCTAATGACCAAATGAATCACGCAACAACCCTTCACCACTAATCACCCCAGGATTAATAGTTGAACTGCCGTCACAATTCAACTTCACCCAACCAGTAGGTGGCATAGTCCAATCCAACGCCTCACACTTTGAAGTTTTGGTTTTGAAACAGAAGTCAAGGATACATCCATTGCAACTTTAAAGACACAACCAGTCAAATTTGCTAACGAAAGAAACTCCTTTTAAAAGACCCATAAGTTCCTAGCCTTCCACAACTACCAAATACCTGCCAGAAACCAATGTGCCCAATCAAAACCAAAAGGACCAACAACATGAGCATGCAGATTCAAAGCTAGCCAATTAATCAAATTTGCCACAATAAAAAAAATCATCAGGATCATCCCACTGCTGCCACTATGCAACTGCATGATTACAATCATACGACAAATGCAAAGGAGACTCAGCATATAAATAGCACACTCCATACAAAATAGAGGTAGCCAAATCTTGTGAAAACCACAAATAATTCTTTGGAAGACATGAGTGCCCAAGTAACCACAAGAAAATTTTCAATTTTGGTGGTCCAGCCACCTTCCAAAACTAAGAAAAAATAGATGAAATTAAAACATTAGACACCTTTTTCCGAAAGAAGTGCTTTATAAGCTACTTGAACCAAATAAGCACCATTCGAATAAAAACTCCAAGACATAGTATCCTGCACCGAAGTAAATTAAGGCAAAGGAATGGCCTGAATTACCTCCCTGAGATGATTTGGAATTGCAAAATGTAAGCCCAAAAAATCCCAAGAACCATCATTAATTATATTTGCTACCCAAAAATGTTCTTCCCCTACTGTCAAACCATCCATATGATCCACTAAAGGACCTCTCGAGCACCAAATATCAAATCAAAGTCTAATCTGAGAACCATCCCCAACCCTTCAAACCAAAAGAGGAAACAACAAATTAAAACTTTTATCTACCCCCTTCCATAAACTAGAAGTCAAACTATTAGAAAAAAAAGGAATAGACCTACTATTACAATATTTTCGACGTAACACTTCCACCCATAAAGCAGAATCATTCAAAAATAACTTCCATCCCAACTTACCCAACAAAGCAACATTCATTAATCTAGAACTTTTTAAGGCAAGACCACCATAATTCTTTGGCCGAATAAACCAATTCCAACAAACCAAATACAACTTACGCCTCTCTTGCGAGGAACCCCAATAAAAATTACGAGCCAACCGATCTAAATTACCACAAATAGAGGAAGGTAACCAAATCGTTTGCATTGTGTAAATTGGTAGCGAAGAAATAGAAGACTTAATAAGCACTTCCTTCCCAACGGGACTCAAAAAGTTAGAACACCAATTAGCCAACATAGTCTCCTCCGAACTCACAATATGCTGATAATGAGCAATTGAGGTACGACCATGCAACAATGGAATACCTAAATACCTTCCCAAGTTTGAAGTAACTGCTACTCCCAGCAATTGTTGTAACCGAGACTTCTAAACACGAGAAACAGAATTTGAAAAATAAATTCTTGACTTAGAAAGATTAGCTCTCTGCCCACTCATCATATAGAACACATCCAATACCTCACGGATCACTTTAACCTGCTTTGCTGAAGCCTTACCAAAAATCAACAAATAATCAGTAAAAAATAAATGACTAATACCTAGCCCACCTTTAGATGCCCTAACCGGCATCCATTTTTTACTCCTCAGTGCTCTCTGAATAAGCATAGTCAAATCTCCCATGCAAAGAACAAATAAATAAGGGGAGATTGGATCTCCCTGGCGAAGCCCTCGAGTCGCAGAGAATGACGCAGAGGAGCTGTCGTTGCATAGAATAGCCAATGAAGACTGAGAAAGAGCACTTAAAAGCATATTAGCCCACCGAGAAAGAAAATAAAGACCTGTAACACAAATTGCAGATAGTCCTAACGGACCCTATCATAGGCCTTCTCCAAATCAACTTTCAACGCAAAATGGCTCACTTTACTTTTAGACTGCCTAAAAGAATGTAGCAGTTCCTGAGTAATAATAATATTATCAGCAGTGGTACGACCAGGAATAAAACTACTTTGGAACATGCTAACCAAATTATCAATAAAAAGTTTCAAACGATTTGACAAAACCTTCATTACCACTTTATACAACACATTGCAAAGAGTAATAGGCCGAAACTGAAAATCTATTCTAGAGCATGAACTGTAGGAATAAGCATAATAAAACCCTTAGCAACCTGAGCATCCATCATACCAAAATTAAAAGTCTGCGACACAAACTGGAAAACCTCTTCACCAACCACATCCTTTTGCTTCTTAAAAAATATAAGTTGAAAATCATCCGGCCTAGGGGCCTTATAAGAACCCATGCTTGAAACATCCAGCTAAACTTCTTCTCGAGTAATAGGTGTCAATGTATCTGCAATTGCCATCTTAGATAACCGAAGAAAATTCAAACTTGACAAACCCATAGTATTAAAAACCCCATCATTCGAATCATTCGAGAACAACTTCTCATAGAACCCCACTGCCATATCCTTCAATAAAGTTAGATCCGGCATCAACTTCCCAGCATCATTCTTTAAACATTCAATTTTATTATGTCTCCGACGAACCCTAGTAATCGCATGATAATACCTAGTACATCGATCACCATCCTTGATTTAGGCAATACGAGACTTCTGAAATCAAAGTGTCTCTTCCTGTTTCAAACACAAATCATATTGGCATAACAAATCTTTTTCAAGCAACAAGAGATAATAAGGAGGATGATTTTGAATAGTCAACTAAACACCCTTTATTTTCTTTAGTAAAACCCTCTTATTCTGAAAAATATTACCAAGAACCTCCTTATTCCAATGTATAGCTTGTTCCTGAATCAAAAGAGCACCAGAAATAGAATCATGAGGCGCAAACCATACCGATGAAACAACTTGCTTAAAATCATCCCGTGAAGTCCAAGCAGCCTCAAACCGAGATGGCCTCTCTAAAGGAAAGGAAGAGAAACCTCTCAAAGACAATAATAGAGGAAAATGATTAGAAATAAGCCGAGACAAAGATATAACAAAAGTTTCAGAAAATCTCAGCCGCCAACCAGCATTACACAAAGCCCGATCTAAACGTTCTTGTATAATACCAATTCTAACAATGGAGCGTGTCCAAGTAAACTAACAACCCACACAACCCATATCCATAAGGGAGCAATAGTTTCAATGCCGTAAAAACCTACTACAGTTAGCGACAAATGGTAAATCACCCCTTTTTTCTCATGGACATAAGCAATGTCATTAAAATCACTAAATAACAACCAAGGCGCATCTACATAATCTGCAATATCATACATCTGAGTCTAGAAAAAATCTCGCCTACTATGAATAGGACTAGCATACACCACAGTAAGAAGCTGACTACTACTCCCCGTAGCATCAACTGAACAATGAATAAACTGAGTATCCATTTGTAGCAAACATAAATCACAAGCATTCTTATTCCAAAACAACCAAACACCACCAACAAAACCAACAGAATGAGAAAGGAAGAAGTCAGAAAAACCTACCTTCTTTGCCACCCTATTCGCTTTTTTATCCAAAATTCGAGACTCTACAATAATCAAAATATCCAGACGATGAAGTTGACATAATTCTTTTACATGAGTCAAAAAATCCTCATCGCAACTCCACCACAATTCCATTGAATTATTTTTAAATCCATTAAAAATTAAAAGAAAGAGTCAGAATCCTACAACTTTCTAGGTGGGCTTCGACTCCGATAGCGACTATCACAATCTCCATGATCATCCGAAATATCATCATCGGGCACCGACAAAACCACACCATTCACCGCACAACTAACTTTGTGAGCCAAAGCTACTGAAAGTACCACTGGTTTCTCACCCACAATGACATCACTAGCAATTGGGTCGAGAGGTTTTGGTTTATTCGAAACAAGTTTTTCCACCACTCCACCACCAACATTATCAAGCACCGGTAACACAGCCATCATCGCTGAAAAATGCTAAGAACTTGAGAATCCACGACCAAAATCTGATCTAATACATCAGACACCATACCCTCTACATTCGACCCAGAACTTTGTCCAACCTCCAAAGCCTCCTTTCTCCTAGTTACAACCATTGGATCCTCAGAAACAGGCTTACTGATAACAGGCCCAAGCTGAAACTAACCATTCTAACTACCAGACCTCCCAACCCCTTTAACCACCACAGGCTTCTTATCTTTACCTCTTGGACCCACTAGCCTACTAATACTAGAAATCCTGGGCCAACCAAGTTATTATCCACCTTGATAACCACTCGATCCTCTACCTGCAAAGATTCAAATTGATTTCCAGTGATAGTGTTAGATACGGTCTTCTCCTGAGAAATAGAAGAATACTTACTTCTAACAATACGCCTTTGGGGACGCTGTGCAACCAACCATGGGCCAAACATATCCTCTTTAGGATTGGAACTAGCATCAATCATCACCATATCCTTAGCTACACCAATGGTCGCCATCCTAGTAGTCACTGGAACCACCACCTCCGTATAATTTTCAATACTATGATTGACATGACCACATCCTGAATAGAGCTCTAAAATGTCTT
>JANSVB020000454.1:3391954-3404716 GCA_025504935.2 Erythroxylum haughtii
TCTAATTGCTTTGTAGCTACTGAATGATCTACTTGCAAATGATAAAATAAGCCTGTTTCATCCATATTATAGATATCCCTCTAATGAATTTTAGGTGCAGCTTCTTCAATATTCTCCATGACAACTGAACCGCTTTCACCAAACCTTCTATAAGATTTAATCCTATGTCTCGCCTTGAACCGTTCTAGTCAATCACTTGAGAAGTTAAATTCTAGATTTGCTTCATCATACATCTTCTGTAGAAACTCTCTTTCTTTAGTTTGAATCATTTCGTCATTCATGTTCAATTTCTCTTGATATTGGAGAAACCACTCATACAATACCTTTTCTAATTCAGGATATTTTGCTGATTTGTACCTTTTAGCATTGCTATTTTTATCTCTTTTGACAAATACTCTGTTGGCCTTTTAAAAGTATTTGATATTGTTGATTGACTAATAGAGAGATCAAATTTTTGTTGAATCCACCGTTGTAAATCTTTTTTACTTTAAGAGGGATGCTGATTTTTGTACTCACATAATGATTTTCTCATCTCATCAGTTAGCATAGACTTTTTTACACCTTTCAAATGAATAGCCATGGAAGAGAAGATATAATATACGAATTTTTATATTTTAGTATATGAAGTTAAAGTACTTGTATCTATTTATAAACTCTATACAATACTGTGTACTTGAAACAATTCACAACATTTCATATTCTAACACTTTATATTCTAATTTACCTACATGCACTCTATTTTGAATGACGCTAACTTGAGATTAATAAATTTATTTTTGACAAGATTAATAAACTTAGATACAATACACCATTATTAATTAATTGTTTATTTATTTTCTTTTCTTAATTATGAAAAAAATTAATTGTTTAATTTGACAAATAAAATTTACAAAATAAAATTTAATTTGTAAATTAATAAATATTTATTTATTAATAAATTAATAAAATATTTATTTATTGATAAATTAATAACTATATATATGATAATAATTTTTCAGGTTTCAAAAATATTCATTTAACGAGGATTTAGTGTATAGCTGCGCATTTGCGTCGTGTTTGGCTGTTTGCTATTCTGCATATAAGAGAAGAGGAAATAGCAGGACCATGTCGCCAAATTATTTCCTCTTACAAATCTTATCCTTGATAAACGACTTTTTAAGGCACGCGAACCTTGCGGTACTAGAAGAACTACGATTCGGTTAATTGTCGTTCTCTCTCTTTCTCTCTGTCTTCTTTGCTCTGCAATCAATCCAATGGAGATGTCCTCCTGCTCGAGTGTGTCTCTTCTTCTTCTTCCAATTCTTCATTCCATGGCTCAAGTCTGTCTCTTCGTCGCTATACGGACTCGAAGGTCTTGTGCGACTCATTTTGTACCTACGCCCCAACGAATATGTAAAGTTAGGGTTTGTTAAATACTCTTCTCTCTCTCGCGCATGTTTCAACTTCTTTACATTTATTTGAGGTGTTTTCTTTTGTTTGCACCTGCAAAATCGATACTCCGCGTCCCAGGATTCTGTTTTGGAAATTGAATCTCGATCTCTTGGTAAGATATTGCTGTGTTGATTGTGGGATTGGGTGAATTCTTGAGGCTGTCGATCTTAATTTGGAAAAAGAAAAGAAAGGAAAGATTTAGGAGTTATGTGATGTTGCTCTCTAGTTTGTACACTTTATAAGATTGGGGCAATTTGTAAAGAGTTGAAAAAGGTTTTGACTTTAGTTTTGAGCCCTTTTGGCTTTACTTTTTGACGATGTCGGGAAGTTTGGAATTAGGGTTTCAGAGGACAAGTGCCTGTAGTTTGAAAGAACAATCAGCAAGAACTACTCTTAACAGTGTGAGATTGCAAGGGCACCCTTATGTGGAACTTCGACAAGATGGGAAGCGGTTCATATTCTTTTGTACTTTGTGTCTAGCACCTTGTTATAGTGATTCTGTTTTGCTTGACCACTTGAAAGGAAATCTTCACAGGGAGAGGTTATCTGCTGCTAAGCTCACTCTCTTAAAACCAAATCCATGGCCTTTCAGTGATGGCATTCATTTCTTTGATATACCAAGTAGGGAAAAAAAAGAGTATGTGATTGCAAATGATAATCAGCATAAGCTTTTAGAGTCTCATGGAGAAAATAACAGTCATGCTATTGTAAGCTTCGCTGGACATGAGAGACCTGCATATGATGACCATAATGAAGTTACAGATGATATTAGAGGGGCCTATGATTTGGTGATTCCTACTGTACTCGTTAAGGATGAAATTATTGATTTGAAGGCTAAGTTCATTGGTTCTGCAAAAATTACTGCTAGGTTTAGTGGGAATGATGGGATTTTCAACGAGGTTATCCGCATATGGTGTGAATGGCTGGGAAAAGACAATTCTGGTAATGAAGAAAAAGATAATGTTTTAGATCATGACTTCGCTGTTGTTACTTTTTCTTATAACTGTGATTTAGGAAGAGGGGGTTTGCTTGAAGATGTGAAGTTGTTACTCTCAAATGGTCCTTCAACAGACTTGGAGAATGATGAGAGGACTAGGAAAAAAAGAAGGAAATCTTTGTCCGACCCAGAAGATACCAGTGGATCGTTGTTTGATCAGTGTGATTTATCTAGAAATGAATCATCCGCTTCAGTTTCTGTATCTTCCAAATTGCTGTTGGACCAATGTGAGAATCACCTTTTGCTTACAAGTTCAATGTCAAACAAGGCTATTAAGAAAGAGTTAAGACGACAACAACGCTTAGCAGAAGAGAGACCGTGTGATATCTGTCAACAAAAGATGCTTCCAGGGAAAGATGTTGCAACACTGGTTAATCTGAAGACTGAAAAACTTGCCTGCAGTAGCCGGAATCTGAATGGGGTAACATTATTATATAACAACTGGTTTCCTTGTATCATTTAACTTCTACTGTGTCTTGTAAACAAATTTGACTACAAAAAAGATGTTTTAACATGCTTATGACATTTAATGTATATCTCATGTAGGTATTTCATGTATTTTATGACATTTAATGGACATCTCATGTAGGTATTTCATGTATTTCATACATCATGCCTTGTGCACTGGATCCTCCTCTGTGAGTTTGAAATGCTTAAAAGTCAGTGTCTTAGCCCAAAAGCACAAGGAAGATCAAGGAGGAAGAATGGAGCTAAAAGCAATAAATTGGCTAAGGATGAAAAGGCAAAAACTTTGAACCGAATTGATTCTGTATTCTGCTCAGACTGCCAGGGCACTGGTGTGAACATTAACGAGGATGAGAAGGAGATGCCAAATTGCCTGCTTTCACAGGTTTGCATACCCATAATGTCCTTTCTTGCCTGATCTGTATAATTATGTGAGAGATGATTTGAAACTATTTCAGTCGCAAAATCAGTTTATACTGCAACTATATACAGAAATTAGTGTCCAGTTTGTATCTCCTGGTGGGAAGTGATTCTTTCCCTTAACACAAAAGTAACGTTTCATTCTTTCAGTTGTTCAAATTGAAGATTAAAGTTGGCGATGGACATAGGGCATGGATGAAATATCCTGAATTGTTGGAGAACTGCTCAACGGGTTTAAGTTTTGCTTGCCACTCTGACAAAGGAACTGAGGTTTTCCATCAAATCCACGTACAATTGTTCAGCACTGATAAATTAAGCCTTTTTATTGAGATTCCTCCCAATTTCACGTTTGCAGGAGAAGGTTTTGCCACTAAAAACGTTGCGTTTCTACAGAGCCGATGTGTAGAGTTGCTGTCGAGTTCCAAGAGCAAACCTTCGAAGTCGCAAGTTGATTTTAATATGGACAGTAGGATGTAGAAATTAGTCTTAGCGCATGTGTGTCCCGCTTCATGAAGGCAATTCTGTAACATTTGCAAAGACGAGAAAAAGTGAGCCGATAGTAATTTACTGGTTTTATTCATCTAATCTACGTAAATACATCGGTGTACATTGGGTCATTCGATTGGATTATAAGTGAATTCTTTTCTCTCTCTCTTTTTATGCTCTATTCCATAGTGACTCACTGATGCTAGATAAAGATTTCAGAAAGAATTCCAAGATTAGGAATTAAATAAACATTAATCATAACCGTTTAGTTAAGTGTTTTTTCAGTGTGTTGGGATCTCGATTTCTTAACTGGTCCCTTTAAAGTCTTAAATATTATTTCTGAAATTATTTCTTTAAAGTGGATAAAAATGAGAATGATACGTTGTAATTGAATATTTATTACTTTTAGCATGATATTTTAAGTATTATGTTCGTGTTTCGGACATTTTTAAAAGGCATGATGCTCAAATTCATATATATTTTGTTTTAAGTTTTAATTTTGTCTTCGTAAAGAAATGAAGCGAATTTGGGAAAGATTTGGAACAATCATGGAAGAAGTGAAGATAAGAATGACACTTATATGCCACCATGTCAGGGTTTTGTTCCAATTTGACCATTTTGTTTCTCCCATGCCACCTTACTCGTATTACTTTGTGGCCTTTAGTAAATCAGTTGGTTCCAGAGGTTAGTAATATAATTATTTAAAGATATTCTTTATTATATACATATTTAAAAATATATTATAAATTCTATGGAATAAATATACATTTCTAATAAAATTGTAACGAAACATAATTATTAAATTTATATTATATTTATATTTTATTTCTAAATTGTTCGTAGTCACTATTTTATTAAGACTGGATATTAATAGAGCGTAAAAAACTCACATTATGTTTTTTCTTTATGAAGGATGTAATCATTCTCATAAACTAAAATCTGAAGATAGTTTAATTTTTATAATTAACTTAAAATAAATAAATAAATTATTAATTAATATAATTAAATTTAAAATATTTTCAAAATATATAAATTTCAAATTAAATTTGATTTAATACTTAAAATATATTTAAAATAAATATTCATCGCCATCACATTCAGTCTAAGGTCTCGCAATAAAACGAGGTCTAGGGAAGTTTGATAGTACGCAGCTTTACCCTTAGAGAGGTTGTTTCCGGTAAACCCATATATAGATGCAACAACAAAAAAATGATGCAGGTTAAAGAGTAAAAGTGAAACTAGCACGCTAAATAATTATGTAAATAAAATTACAATATATAAATAAATAATAAATAATAAATAAAATATAGCTTTGACTTTTAAAATTAAAATATATTTTAAAATTAAAATATATTTTAAAACTAAAATATAACGACATATATCATCTCTTTATTCGTAGAAAGACACCAATACCCAAATGATAAGAGAGTAATAATGCATCAAAGAAATGTAGAAAAGTACCAATACTCAGATAATAAGAGAGCAATAAAGTATCAAAGAACTTGACTTTGACTCAATATGCAGAAACATAAAACGTCTGAAACCATAAGATCATTAAGAATAAAAATTCAATCTTGACATAAACCCGACACTATCATATGCAAAGAGATCAACTTGATCAAGCTCAGAAAGCATTAAACAGTAAATTAAACAAAGAAGCTAATATCAAAAGCGAAAAATCATAAAGAACAAAAATTTCAGAAAACTCAACAAAACCCAGAAAACACCAAAACAGAAGAAACTAATTAATCAAGAATCATACCCGAAAAGAGAAGGCTGTGAAAAAGGAAGAGAGAATGAGAGCACCAAAAAAGAGGGAGAGCAACATTTAAATACCTCTTATTCAATCCTAAAAAAAGAACCTCCTGTTTACATACCTCGTCGAAGAAAAGGGCATAACCTTCATGAGAGAAAGAGGCCAGAGGATTGTCAGAGATCCGGTGCTTCTTCATCATATGACTCCAAAAGTTTCTCTTGAGACTCGATCCACTCACCAAACGATCCACTCACCAAAACCTATCATAGAGATCCACAAACAAAAAGCAAAAAACGTACAAATAACTCTGAAATGTCATTCTCTGCACATACTCACTCTCCTCACACACCTCCACCGATGCCTCCCTCCTTACGCTGCTCCCATAGAGCAACTTCTCCAACTTATCCATAGAAGGTAAACAACAACAAAAATCAGTACAACACTATCTCTATAGTACCTACAATTACACAATCTATTGTATCGTGATCTTTTTATCAAGCTATCTGAGGCTTTCAAAAGTGTTTGGAACTAGTACTTGTTACCAAACTCAAAAGGCAGTTTTTGGCTACCAAACTAAACATATCCCAACTCTGAGCTTTTCTTACCCATCACATTTGCTTCAAATCTACTAAAAAGATAATGCAGACGAGAAAACAATCGCGTAATCAAAAACAACATTACAAAAGTCATAAACCAAGTACAGACATGTATTTCAAAATCTAAAACTTCCAAATCCGTTGATCCTTCATACAAAGCAAAGAGTTTGAAACTCACATAAGCCTTAACAAACCAAAAAATATTCCAACACTAAAAGGCCACACAAACATTACGTCTGAGAGCAACTGAGCAGAATTACCAAGTCTACGATCTAAAAACACCACCAAATACTTGTTGACAAATATAATCCAAACACATACTAAATCGCCTTCAAAAGTAAAACTGTAGAAAGACGACTAGATTTGGTCATTTAAGCACACGTTAACATTTATTTCACAACGAAGAAGGCTTTTTTAAAAAGAACGGAGAAAGCAAAGAAGAAAAAAGTAATTGAAAAGTCATTTGCACTTTTTAACGCGATAGAAAGAGAGCTGAGAAACCTTGCGTACCTGCATTTGGTTGCCAAGAAACGCGTGAAAAAATCAAAAAAGAAAACTGACAGTAGAGATTGAAGAGATAAGGGAAAGTTTTCTTCTTGGCAAGATCACCAGACTGTTTATTGATAATTTATTAATAAATTTTATATAAGAGATTATAATAAGTCTAATTAATAAAAAATAATTTATTTTTAAGTTTTATTTAATATGTAATTATTATTAGTATTAAAAATATAACTATGTTAATATTAATAATCAAACATATTTTTATTTTTATTTGAAATATAGAAAACAAAAGTTAGAAATAGTAGGTGTGTTTAAATCTCGATTATTCTTTGTATTCAAAAATTTGATAAATAATAAAAAATCATATTATCAAAAAAAAGTATATTGGACTGGACAAAAAGCATCACCATTATGATGAATATTATTTAAAATAGGCTAGCACAATAATAAATGGAATGTTAGCAAAAGATGTTCAAGGCTCCAGGATTATAGCTGTTAGTTTTATGCTTCTAAAGAAAATCACCCTAGTTAAGCTGTCGAATTTTGAAATGTTGTTCTTATAGCCTTTTAATTCTTAAAAAGCAATAGTAAATGGTTAAGGAGAACAGTGTAAACAAGGGTACCAAAACGGAGACAAGATCTTTGTTCAGTTTATTCTGTTTTATTTTATCCCATAAAATCTCAACCATTTATTTTACAGGGCCTACGCAGGACTTATGCATAATTTACGCGGGATCTATATAAATAAATGACTGAAATTTATTTGACATAATAAGACACCATAATATTAGACAGGAGATATGCACTCACCAAAACGAAGCCTCCTAACTATTTTTGTTTAGGAGGGATACATGATCACGCCAAAAAGACACTGCCAAAAGGAGACTATGGGGACTGAAGTGGTGGTTTTGAAGATCCAGAGAAATTCACCTCATTTCGCTACTGTTGTGGGAGAAATCGTTAGGATGGAGAAGAAAATTTTTCCTAAACACGAATCACTTGCCAGGTCGTTCGATGAAGAGCTTAAAAAGAAGAATTCGGGGTTACTCTACATTCACGTTAATGGAGAAGTTGCAGGATACGCCATGTATTCTTGGCCCTCTTCTTTGTGCGCTTATATCACGAAGCTTGCAGGTACAGATAACCCTTTGCGTCATTGCATTTCTTTTGTCAAGCTTTTTAGTATAAATTATTTTTATCTATTTAACTGAAATGTTTACAAATCATATGATGAAAGTACCCTGAAAGAAATTTGCGAGATCTCAGCTTAATTTCTTGAATAATGGAACGGGATTAAGTCATAACTCACAACACCAGAAAACCATCTCGACGATGTTCTTATTTGTGATGTCTCCTATCATTAAAATGAATTGGGGTTGTTAATTGCTTGATGGAAAATGAAACAGTGAAGGAGAACTTCAGGAAGCAGGGGTATGGAGAGGCTCTCGTTAAAGCTGCAATGGAGGATTGCAGAACAAAAAAGGTTGGTCGAATAGCGCTCCATGTTGATCCCACGAGGAGTGAGGCCATGAATCTGTATAAGAAGCTTGGTTTTCAAATTGATGAGCTCGTCCAAGGTTACTACTCGTTGGACCGGAATGCTTATAGAATGTTTTTGGATTTTGGCTTTGATTAGTGTAACATATTAGATCCTGTCTTTTTGTGTACCATATTTCACTGACTGATTTACTAGCCGTGTTGGTCACTTTTTCAATTTGGACCTATACATCTATAATAAGTTTCATTGCAAATTCTCATCTGAATTGTGTAAAGACACCATTTGCCTCTACCTAATATCCTTTTTCTCATCAAATGAGTGGTTTTGTCGTTGATATTCACGGGAAATAGCTGTCACTGTCTTTCATATCTTAATCAACAAACTCTTGTACAGATTGAACAAGTGATATGTATGCTGATTTCAATTTAATCATACCCATTGTTTCAACGAACATTTTTTTGTTGGAATTCCATAAGTACTACCAATCTGCTGTATTTCTATTATTGATTAACGCATCAGTGGAACTTTCTGCAATTTACATTCTGCAGGCTATTTTCAGAGCATAAAGATGAGTTTGGATTGATTGCTTTCTTAGACAAGTTATACTGGAGTTGATGTTTTTATGGCCCTTGGATAACTAATAGCAAAATCAACCTTCTTCCTTGTGATATGACGTCAAGGCCCAAAGGGTACCATTATTACGTCTCCTATCAAGTAGGATTCATCAAGTCACAAAGTAGGAATCTACTCTGTAACTCCTTTTACTGATTGAAGTTAAAATACAAATAATACCATTTGTATGCTAAGCGACAACTCTCTGCAGAAGCATGTCATGCAAAATCCCATCTTTCAAACTTCTATTTACTAGGTTACTTTAAACCAAACATCCATCTAATGCTTTTGAGAGCATGTGTTTGGCTTTTAACAGACATGTGAAAGATGTGAATAGTATTCAGATTTTATACTGTAGGAATCCAACCATGATTGAATCACGGTGCGACGGTAAAACGATACTGAAATAACTCAGTTGATGACCACATCTGTATTACGAGATGTACAAGAAATATATACAGAAGAATTACAGAGGTTGTTGTAACTAACTAAATAATGAAGTATCTTAGAAGATATACATGAATAAGAGAGTATCTGTGAAGATATACAGAGAAGAGAAGAGGAGATACACTAATTATTTCCTATTAGTATGAAGGTTTTAGATGATAACGTCAAATCCATTGCCGACTCTCAGTCTACTTTGAGGCGCGACTTTGATTTGTTAACCTCCGCTGTGGAGGACCAAAAATGCCTTCTCCAAGAACTGTTGGGTCGTTTCTCCGCCATGACTCCTCACAAATCCTCTGGGTAGGCTGATTCAAAGGGTGCTTCTCCTTCCATGGATGGGTCCGGTTTCAATCCTCTTGGCCGCTACAAACCCGCTCCAGTGCAAATGGCTCGTTTTTCTGGAGTCCATCCAGATCGTTGGGTCATGCAGGCTCATCGTTATTTTGATTTTTATCAGATTCACATGGACGATCATGTCACTATTTCTTCTTTTTACTTCGATGACGCTGCAGTGGACTGGTATGATTTGGATGCATCGTAACCATCAGCTCTCTGGTTAGCAGCCATTCACAGAGGCTATTTTAAAACGCTTCAGACCACGTGATCTTGAGGAACCTGAAGGTCTCTCGGCCAAGCTCCAGCAGGTTTCTTCCGTGAGTCACTATCAATCTCAGTTTGAAGCCATCACCAATCGCACAGTGCATTTGCCCACCCATTTTCTTGTCCACTGTTTTATTTCGGGTTTACGGGCTGACATTAAACACTCTGTTTTAGTACATAAACCCACCACATTGGATGCGACGATGAGTCTGGCCCACCTCCATGAGCAAAGAATACAATTGGAAAAAGGTTTTCTCAAACCCTCTCTTGGTCATTCGAAGCCTTTGTTACCTAACCCCCCACCCACCTCCACCACTACTCATTTCACGCCTACTGTTGCACCACCCACGGCGACATTACCTAGTGGCAGCCGAGTTCCCTTTCGCCGCTTAACTTCGTCAGAAGCTGCTCAACGGCATGCTAAAGGTCTTTGCTATCATTGTGATGAGAAGTACACATGGGATCACAAGTGCAAGGCCAAACCACAGCTACTTTTATTGGAAGATGATTTTGTCCCCCCGGATTCTACAGATCCACCTACACTCTCACCACCCCATGAACCTGCAGTTGTTGACTCTGCATTTTCCAGCCCTATTCCACCTTTCGAGCCACATTCCACCATCTCCTATAATGCTCTTGCTGGGGGCTGTTCTCCTTCCACCCTTCGATTTCAAGGCACGGTGCACGGTAACCCAGTTCAGGTACTCCTTGATGGAGGTAGTACCCATAATTTTGTCCAGACCAGGGTGGCCAAGTTTTTGAACTTACCAATCACTACGGCTCCAAGTTTTTCAGTTTTGGTTGGCAGTAGGGAGCGTCTACTTCGCACTGGCATGGTCAAGCAGGTTCCCTTACTCATTTAGGGCACCGAAATTGCTGTTGATTTCTATGTTCTTCCTATCCAAGGCTGGGATATGGTTCTTGGTGTCGCTTGGTTATCTACACTTGGGCCAGTTATGATAGATTATAGTGCCTCTATTTTTGAATTCACTCATCACGGTCAACAAATACGTTGGACTGGAGAAGCCCCTCCGGTGGCCCAGGCGATTCAATTTAATGGGTTACGTTGACTACATCACATCAGTGCTATTGCCGAATATTTCTGGTTAGAATTGGTCTCCCCAACCTTAGGTAGTAATGCTTCGACTCATACTGACATTGAGGAATTGTTGGGCTCATTTGCCGATGTGTTTCTTAAACCCCAAGGCCTACCCCCTCATCGCGACTGCGATCATTCTATTCATTTGCTGCCTAATAGCGAGCCCGTTAATGTGAAACCATACCGGTATCCCCATTTTCAGAAACAGGAACTTGAAAAATTGGTCACTGAGATGTTGAAAGAAGGGGTCATTCGGCCAAGCACAAGTCCCTTCTATTCTCCTATCTTGCTGGTGTGGAAGAAGGATGGCACATGGCGCTTTTGAGTTGATTATAGGGCCCTGAATGCAATCACCGTCAAGGATCGGTTTCCTATTCCGTCAATTAATGAGCTATTTAATGAATTGTTTGGGGCCAAATATTTTTCCAAATTGGATTTGCTAGCTAGGTATCATCAGGTTAGGGTCCGAGTGGGGGATGAGTGTAAGACAGACAGCATTTCGAACGCATGACGGACACTACGAATTCCTTGTTATGCCGTTCGGACTTACCAACGCACCCTCAACCTTTCAGAGCTTAATGAATAATGTTTTTCGCCCTTACCTACGCCACTTTGTCCTCGTTTTTTTCGACGACATCTTGATCTATAGTCTTACTTGGGAGGCACACTTGGAGCACCTTCACCTTGCTTTATCAGTCTTGCGAGCCAATCACTTGGTGGCCAAACGATCTAAGTGCCTTTTTGGCCAAACTACAGTGGGTTATCTTGGGCATGTAATCTCACACCAGGGAGTTGCAGTCGACCCTCAGAAAATCATAGCAATTCAGAATTGGCCCACCCCCAGTTCTGTTAAGCACGTTAGTGGTTTTCTCGGCTTGGCTGGGTATTACCGTCGCTTCATACATCATTTTGCTTCTATTGCTGGCCCTCTCACGGACTTACTTCGCAAGGATAACTTTCGGTGGAATACGGAGACTGCACAGGCTTTTGAAATGCTTAAGCAGGTATTGATTACCGCCCCTGTTTTAGGGCTACCTGACTTCACCAAAGCCCTCATTGTAGAGATAGATGCGTCAGGCATGGGAATCGGAGCAGTGTTGTCCCAAGACAAACATCCCATCGCCTTCTTTAGTCAACAACTAAGTGTCCGAATGCAGCAGGGGTCTACGTACTAAAGGGAGATGTACGCAATTACTCAGGCTATTTCCAAATGGCGACAGTATTTGTTGGGGCAAAATTTCACAATTATTACTGATCAACAATCCCTAAAGACTCTTACAAAATAAGTAATCCAAACCCCGCATCAACATAAATGGTTAGGCAAATTAATTGGTTATGATTTCAAAATTATGTATCGGCCTGGTAAGTTGAATGGTGCCACTAATGCCCTTTCCCGTATTCCATTTGCTCAATTTTTGGCTCTCTCGACTGTTGCTTTTGATATCATTGATGAACTTCGCGTAGCTAATCTTAATCATTCTGAGTTACTGGCAAGGCAACACTCTATCACCCACGATCCCATGAGCTCCCCTGGGTTTAATTTTCGTGATGGGCTATTAACATTTCGGGGTCGTTTGGTGTTACCCGCTAATTCTCCTCTTCGCCTTCAGTTGCTTGATGAATTTCACTCTTCACCATTGGGAGGTCATTCGGGCATTACTCGTACATTTCATAAAATATCTGCCAATTTCTTTTGGAAATCTATGCGCCGTGATGTCAAGCGCTTCGTTAGTGAGTGCCAACTCCGTCAATAAATGAAGGCATCAGCGCTGAGTCCTAGTGGATTATTACAGCCACTTCTAATACCTAACCTGGTTTTTGAGAGTGTTTCTATGGATTTTATAACTGGGT
>JANSVB020000454.1:3509540-3521568 GCA_025504935.2 Erythroxylum haughtii
ATTAACTTCTGATTTTATTGTAGAAAATTTCAAAAAGCTTAAAGATCTATTCAACCCCCCCTTCTAGATCACTTACAATTGGTATCAGAGCAGAAGTATCCAGGGATGGCACACAATAACCTAGCGGAAGAAGGTAACACAAACAATCGCCCTCCTTTATTTAATGGTACTAACTATTCATCTTGGAAAAATCCTATGAAGTACCACATCATAAGCGAGGGAGTGGAATATTGGAAGATAATTATCTTCGGTCCACAAGCACCGTTGAAAGAAAATGGTGAGTTAAAAATGGAGCTGGAATACGACGACAATGACTGGAAGCAAGCCTACATCAATGCGAAAGCTATGAAGTTGATATATTGCGCTCTCACGGTTGAGGAAAGAAATCGAGTAAACTCCTGTACCAGCACTAAAGAAATATGAGAAAGACTTCGCATCACTCATAAAGGAACTAATCAAGTTCGGGAAACAAAGATCAACATGCTTCTCCATGACTATACTCACTCTGCGAAAAAACTTTAAAGATCTATTCAACCCCCTTCTAAATCACTTACATAAGACACAATTATAAGACCTAAAAAATAATTGCCCTTATATATTATTGTGCCTTGATTACATTTCTTTTCTTATTGTTTATTCTTGTAGAATATTTTCCAGCTGGCGAAAAATGGGACGTTTGCGTGAACTCATCCCTGGCTACAGTTGATATAAGACTCCGTAAGGAGTTAACCTGTGACACACATCAGCTGTTATGCCATATCCAGCCATTTGGGAAACTAACATGTTATGTCATCTCTGCAGCGTGAGTTTAGGTTCTAAACAATGAGATCACAGACGGGGGCAGGAAACATGGGTATACCTTTATAAAGAAATAAAAAATGCTATACTAACAACCATGTAACGAATTACAACTTATCAGATTACAAAGGAAGGGGAAAAGAAAAACCCTAAAACTGTACAAAGAATGGAGAAAGGGTGACGTTATGGAATGATTTTTGTGCCAACGCCCGTACTAAAGGGGGAGCTGTGACCTAAAATGAGAAACCATTCCAATCTACTTTTCAAGTCGTCATTTGCTGCCTGACTATGCCACGTACAGCTTCCCTTATCAACAGACTAAAATTCAACCAATTGGTCATCTATCCCACCCAATCTGGTCTACTATGCAGCTCTGTGTTTCAACCAATACAACATCTCCTTATCTACTGGTGAGCTGTTCAGAATTGAATCAAACATCGGGCTGCCAAAAACTTTTGGACAGCTCTTGAATGACCATATTTGGTCTTTGGGCCACGGTCTCTGTGGAAACTTCTCCTGAAAACACAAAAGCATTTGTAAGCAAACCATACCAATTATAGCTAGAAACTAAACCAAGTAAATTCATCCCTATTGCCTACAATTCTACTGTTTCAGTTTTCATTCCTATTTCTTCGCTTCCCCTTGAAATGGAATGCCCAGTTCACTGAATTGACTGAAGACAGCATTAACACCACATCACCAGCAACTCTGCTATAATTCCCTCGATAGAAGTTATACATGTCTAGGTTTTAATAGGTAACTGTTTAGACAAGACATTTATTTTACGAGCAGCCCCGAAGTCAATACAATAAATACGTTGTGGTTTCAAAAGTTCACAGACTGTAATGCCATTAAGTATAGACATGGAACGGGCCGCACCTAGGTTTTTTTGAACAGAAGACAGGACAACTCCAAATTTTCAAATTCCTTAAAGCAAAGCTAAGACCATTTAACAGGCTGGAGGCAATGATTATTTGGCAGACATGAATGAGGAACAGTCAGCATGAAAACTTTCCCATGATAATATATGTAAGGGTTTTAACTTGTCATCAAAACATGAATTTAAAACATGGGCAGAATAAACTATGACTACAATGAGAAACCAATATCTAAATTACTGAATAGACTCTGAAAAACACAAACATGGTGTCCATAAAACTTACCATCCTTTCCAGCATTAATTTCACTGTCTTTGGACCATAGAAGCGCTGTTGAGATGGCTTCTGAACCTTGACATAGAAGGAGCCAACATCAGGTAATGACAAGCAGCCCCTACTAGCTTTTATGAGGCCACAATCTGGGTCAGCATTTGTCTGGATATGCCAAAAAATCAACTGCCCCAGGCAATAGTTCTCACCATAGGCTTTCTGATACTCATGGATGTCAGGCCCCAATTTCTCGGCATATTTTGGTCCTAGGTCAAGTGGACTGATGTAAACTGGTGGCGAAGTAAATTTCTTGTATTCCTGCAATATTCATAGTTCTTTCAGGAACAAACATTGATAACTCTTTAATTACATTGCAAGGTAGCTGGTGCAAGCAAACAAGTTAGACAGGAGACTAGTAACAGGACTTACACAAACTCTAAAGAAGCATTTTGTATATGCATAAAGATGGATCAAGTCAGCCGCAGCATCATGCCGACACTTGTATGTGCACGGAAGACTTCTAACCTCATCCCTCAACCTTTCAAAACAAAAAGAGTACCATGAAGTGTTCATTTGACACAAACAAAATTGAAACCAAATACAAGAAATATAAGCTACTTACCACAGCAAAGATTTCTGCAGCTCCTTTTGTAAGTCACCAGAATTGGATGGCTCATGTGCACGAATTTTGGTCTTAAGATCATTTAGAGTTTCACCATCTACATGTGGGGCCAGACTCTGAAGAAGTTCTTCAACAAGTGAACCGTCTCCTTTCCAGAGGAAGTAAACAGTTTCTTCAGGGTTTAGCCTCTCCAGTGGAGGTGGAGCATTCTTTGGGTCACCAAAGACAGATCTCATTACATAGCTCACCTGTAAAATGGCATTCAAATGACAAAATGTTTAAAATGAGTACAAATATATGTTTCACAATAGTCAGACCATGTAATTTTCCAGAGATATAATATAAAGGATAAGAAAGCCCAAACATGAGGTGCAAGCTCAGATGGGGTAAAGGCAATCTGCTTACAATTCACAATTTAACATCGAAAGACGGTGTCAAATTTGGATACGATAATTGTGTCAAGTTTAGATACGATACTAAGGTGGTCCAGAGAGTAAAATATGAAAATCAAGTTCCTGTTTCATAAATGAAAGTACATTTGAATATTTTCAAAATATACTACAAATTAGAAAGAAAAAAAAAAGGCTCAAAAACAAGAGATCTGAATTGTTTTCCAACTTCCCAACTAGAAAAATGATGAATCAGAACATAAACCTCTGTTTGTACTTTTTCCTTGAAACCTACTAGAATCCATACAAGTGAACAGCTCAACCAACCGCAGAAGTTGACCACAAGAAGGTTGACCTTACAACTGTAAGGTGTCTTATACTAACTAAACACATGTTTATGGCCCAAAGATTGTAAGCGTAAAAGTCCACACACAGAAGGGGTACACACTAGATAACAAAATATTGGCATCACAGATAACTTCAGAGAGAGGTCCACCTTATCAAGAGTAACGGCCAAATTTTGAAGTCTCTGGTTATAGACACCTTCAGCCTGCCTCATGCAAAAATGATTCACGTGAATATTCAGGGGATAACTTACAGGCATAATCCCATATAAATATAGAGTCTCATTGTTTACCTGAACCTCAGCATCACTTCTCTCAACCTCTAGACATATTTCTGCTACATATTTCCGTTTTTCTTCTAAATTATGCTTTAGAATTTCCTCAGGAAGCTTCGTTCTTTCTAAATTTATGAACCTCACCTTCAGATTAGGGGAAAAAAAAGAGAAATAAATGCAAGAAACATTACAAGAAGGAAAATCTCAAACAAAAAAATAAAAAAGAAAGAAAGGGGTTACAAAGAAACAAACCAGACGAGCAGAATATGCAACCAACCAATCCGGCAAACCACCAAGCAAACAACTGCCTAAACCAGCCCTCCCTAAGTCGAGATAGTCTTCTTCAGATACACAATTTAATTGACATGCTTCGAACATCAAGTAATGCCGATCCAGAAACCCATGCCAATCCTTCATCACCTAATGAACAATATACTCCATCAATAGACAACATGGTTTTTGGAAACATAATGCAGTAAAATCAGTTCATATCATTCACATTGCCGAATCCAACATCATAACACAGATGGTTAAGACAGGCTGTACCTTTTGGAAAGCCCCTTCACCTGTCAAATTTAAGTAGCTGCCTCGGCAAACTTGGCTGCCACACAAACAAACAGATGCTTCATATTCTTCCTTGCTCTGCACATGAAGAGTCATACATCAGGCATGAAATGTGAATTGTTAGATGGCATAAACAACACCTTATAAAAGGCACACCTCTGTAACAGAATTGTAATCAAACGTGATCTCCTCGCCATATTGGATTTCACGAACTGTATAAATTCCAATTTGATACTGACCATCCACAGCAGTAACTCTACATTCAAAAAAATTGTAGAAAATATATCACAGACCATACGACAGTAGAAGTAAATCAAAGAAACTATTGTACTTTTTCTCTTTCTGCATAGAACAAGAGAAAACATCAACCAGAAACAAATTATTCAAAGGGAAAAGCTTATGAGAGCAGAGGCAACAAATTTCCACGACTAGAGAAACTATAATTGAAAGAGGAAGAAAATTTTGATTTGAACTTTTTCCTATACTCTGTTTCCAAGAGAAAAGCTTAGCATTACATGACACCATCTCTCCATTCCAAGATCACTGGATTATCACACCGTCACTCTCCATTAATTACAAAAGGTTAAGCAAGGAATCAATGATGCATTTCATGCCGAAACAGATTAAAATGGAATTATGGGGCCTGAAATGACTATCAAGCATGACAACAGAAACTGAAATGTAATACAGCATATAAGTATATGGCAACACAAATATGTGTTAGATCAAAAAGATTGAAATAGTCCTTAATCGCATACTTAAGCTGTAAACAGCTGAAATTAAATTGCCACAATGTTTTTACTTCTAAATAACTCAATGATGACTTCAAAATGTGCAGAAAACAATGCAGAAATTAATGATCAAGAAGCCCATTAACCAGTGAGGAAACTACCAAAAAACTTAAATATGGAACTGAACAAGGACAGAAAGAGAATAAGACTCACTTGGCTTCACAATTAGGTCTGCATGAGTGACAAATGCGACTTGCATAGTTTGCTTTGTGCATAGCATCAACAACAACTAAATCATAACCATCAGCATCACCCTGCCAATAACAAAGAGGATTAAGTAAATGTAAAGTATCAACTGTGAACTGCACATACTAGCAAAATAACTTGAGTTAGATCACCTTAGGCCTCTCCATATAGATGTTGTAAAATTCTGGAGCTGGATCTTTATTGTCTTTCTGTAAAGAACGGATTCCATCTTGCTTCTCAAACCATTTCCACGCAGGATAAACCTACAAACATTGTCCCAGATGACCGAACACAACAAGATAGACTTGCGGCATTACCAAAGTCCAATGAATACATACATACAAGCAAGCATGCATACACTTAAACCAAGAATTATGTACATTTATAAAGCATATATTTCCTGCAAAACCCATAATAACTTTGTAACAACAACTCAGACATCTCCAAATATTCATAAAACATTTGATCCGATCTGATGTTGAAACCTTTCCCTTTCTGCATAAATATATATTGCAGTAAGGAAGCAATAAGGTTTTACATTGCATTTTGCTGATTACAACCTTTTGGTAGTGGGAAAGGGTGTCGCAATACATTACTTTGCATGTATGTGTCTGTGGACACACATTCACATCTAAGAGTATGAGATCAAAACCATAAAATTGAGATAGCCATATTTTGTCTATTATATGATTTTAAAACAGAGTTTAGTGATCAATGTTATATGAAGACATTGCATACTGCTCTAAAAGGTTAATTTCCATTCTAGATCATACCTCTCCCAAAAACTCCACAACAAAATCATCTTCTCCAAAACCACCTTCTTTATTGCAAACAACACCAAGGCCCTGATAATAGGAGGAAACAGAAAGAATTAGCAAACCCAAGTAGAGAACAAACAAAGGTAGCAAAACTTTCCAAACAGTTGATAAACTAAAAGCATTAAATAGATGATGTGCTACACCTTCCTGTAAGCAACATACTTGTCGTCAGGACGACTATCAATGGCCCTCAGAATACCCCTGCACATTCTCAATGTGCGTATATTACAGTCTTCCTTGGCAGCTTTCTCAATTTCCTCAATAACAGGCCGCAAATGATACACCATTGGAGTGTTCCCAGTTCCAGTGAAGGGCCTAACTTTCTGATTCAAAGTCTGAAGGAGCATGTCTTCAATAAATAAATGCTTGTCCAACAAAGGCCAATCCAGTTCTTCAGGCATGGAGTCAAGCAAAAGATTATGGGTATAAGGATCAATTCCATACACTTCTTGTTCTACAACTTCATCACCAAGGCGTTTCCTAGGCTTATATTCCTTGACTTCAGGAAGCTCCATGTCCAATTCATCAGCACCATTTTTCTGGGCATCAAGTTTCTCAGTAAAGTCATCTGGCAGAGTTACACCCATCTTCCTTTGGACATTCTCCACATCATCTACAATGACATATTGATCTATAACTTCATACTTCCTAGTGACTGGAGGAACCAGGCTTGCTTTTGTCATGCGAGCACCCCATTCACGTTCATCAGTCATGGTATCTAAATCATCATCCACATAATATCCATCTCCTCTTGACTCTCTACTACGACGTCCTGACAGGAAATCCAAATCACTTTCTGTATCTGATGCATTACTCTCAGTTCCACTCCTTCCATCTTCAGAAGACACGTCAGTGTCATCTGAAGTTTCACTTCCTGAGTCCAAAGACTTTCTATTCAATTTGGATAAACGTCTCCTGATTTCTCGATCAGATGCATACTCTCCATAATCAAGGCTACCATTTGCAACAGTATTGCCATTACTCCTATTCATATTCTTCCTGTCAATTAATAATTTCTTCTTATTGTGTCTCCCACAAGAAGAGAATAATCCTTCAGACAAGTCATCTTTCCATGAATTCATCAGCTCATCTCTTTCATATGAGAATTTTGAACTCTCCTCCAAATATGATGCAAGTCGGAGAAATAAAGCAATAATGCGATTCATATCTCCAGCACCTCGATTCTTGGCTCTGATTCCAGAAATACGTATTAAAAATAATAAATTAAAGAAGTAAAGAAGAAAATAATCAATTTTAGTAGCATATAATGTTCTTTCCCGTCTTCCATTCAATCAAATCATCCACATCAAAGACAAAAATACACATATGGAACAGACAAGCCGATGAATGGCTTGAGAAAAAGAACCCCAAAATAATTGATGAGTATTCCCATCCTTGATCAACCATGTTGATGTTGGAATGATATAGGACTACATAATGGTGCAAATCAATGCCTAAAAGAATAAGTAATATACCACTTTCTCACTAAAGCATCAATCGTAGACAATTGGCAACACTTGCCAATTCAAACATGTTTCATAGATCTATCCTGGTCAGAACCATCTTGATTCAACAGTATACAGAAAGATAATACTATGTTAAGAATCATGCGCTGTTCCACAAGCAGATGAAGGCAAAGGCCTGTTACAGGCACAAGCATGTAAACAGGTAGAAATGACTCACTTGATTGCATCTCTGCACATTCTACTGATATCCTCCTTAACAGACTTTAATCCGTGTCCTATGTAGAAGCCACTTTTCATCCTATCCTCAATTTCTACCACCTGATATAGGAAAAGATAAAAATGCATAAATAAAACAAATACAAAGCAGAAAATATCCCAAGTAACAAGAAGTTCAGTACCTTAGGAATAAAAAATTCAAATGTGTTCTCCTTCATAATGTCCTTCAAACCTGAAGCAAGGAACCCCTCCATTCTTTTATAGCCATTTCCAGATTTTTTGATAGCCCATTGTCTTATGCGAGCATCCCTGGAAAGAATTGATGATGATTTTCGAGCATCAAACAATTTCGAGCGCTTGTACAAATTGCGTCGGAATAACTGGTTTGAATCTCTTTTAGTAACACTATCAAAATACTCCTTCAGTTGACCATAATCATCTGTATCACCACTCAAAACCTTTGCTTTACTAAGTGAAGAACTTTTATCACTGATCTGTTTAAGACTCCTTATTTTTGAATAAGACTCCTCAGGAAACCCTGTACTATGCAAAGTGCGACTCTTAAACCAGCTGATGCTTGGGAATTGAAGGATCAATTCCCCAAATTGGTTACAGCCTCTTACATCAACAGATGATAAAAACGGAAAAGCCTGAAGAACATCCTCAAGCATGTCAGGAGTAACATTCGTGCAACCTACCAGCACCAATGAATTCAATTTTTCTTTATTATAACCCCTCTGCAAGCAAAATATTATATTAGTGAGACAAAACAAAGAAACTTTATGAAGATTTAGTAGAGTAGGATACAGACTTAATTACCATTATGTTCCAGATGATTGAGTCAGTGCAGCTAGGACCCATGGATGTGAAGTTGACCTGTCTTGAAATATTCTTGTAAAAGCAGATTGCAGCTCTCCAATGCTTACAAGTTAAAGAAGCAATGGAAAGAGTTTTCAGGTCAGATCTCAAACAATGAAATATTCTTGCCAAAACATGACCATCCAGCAAACCCCAGCTTCCCATCTCAGTCATATAACATGCACCGGCTTCTCCAAGGAAAGTAGCATCACCACATAACTCTTCAAATCCAAGCTCATCCCTCTGAAATGATTGCAGGTCATCTTCCACTTCATAGTCTTCATCACTCTCACCAAGCTGCATCCTTGTTTTATTGCCAGCAGGCACGCCAATTTCTGATTTAAAACCCCAACCACCAACAAAAAGAAAAGAAAGATTATAATCCCCAAAAGAACAATAAAGAATGAAATGCCTCAGATGAATTACCATAGTAACAGTTAAGAAATCATGCAAGCATAAACACAGAGAAACTAAACTGAATCAAATGAAGAAACAAAACATACAATTTTTGACGATTTGCTGGAAATGCAAACCTGCTAAACGATGATTGTAATTTTCATTCACATAAAACAACAGCATTGTCTGAGATTAATCAGTCCACCGACTTAACCGTTGCACATGTTAGTATTTCAAAACCATAATCAGATCATTATTTCCTTATTATGAGAAAATTCAACACAGGATTCTTTATTCCCCTCCCTTTTCTTACCTTTGTGTATTATTCTTTTAAAAAGGCTGGGAGAGGGTGTTCGAAATGCACAAAAATAATAATCTAAAATTCAAACAAAAGAACTGTATGATTTTAGTTATTCTTCTCACTAGAATCCTTTCCCAAATACTAAAATAATGATCTCAAAAGTGTGAAACATAGAACACTCTCCGGAGAAAAGATTTTCAGCAAGCCACTAACATATAATATAATAGAATATAAAATGTGTATCAGACCAACAATTTACAAGGAGTCCAAAAAGAAAATGGAACAGGGAGGAGGGACGTGTGAAGCTGGTGCATCTGTCATTCCTGACAAAAATGGCAAGTCAAATATACTTAAGAAGGGAAGAAACAAGACAACTGATGATGTCAAATTTTACGAAAGAGATACATTAACTGAAAAGTCACTTATCAATTGCACTCATTCAGTATCACAGTAAAAGTAAAAGGTGTCATTCTTTTGCAATTTCGAAAATTCAAAAAAGGATAGCTATATTTCCATTAACTGCAGACTTTGCACATAGGTTAATATGCAGATTAATACCTGATTTCCAGAACGTGTGTTTGTCAATCTCCTTCTTAGGTTGTCTTGCATTAATCCATGGATCCAGAACTTCATTTATGACTGCAGCAAACTCCCGGCTCTTGTACGATTTCATTACCAATTCATGTAGCTTTCCACGGGAATAGCCTATAAACTGTGGATGCTTGCTATGAAACAAATTGGAATTAACGTTGCTATTACTACTGCCCTCAGAAAGAGCTCCTGACCATTTGTTAGATGGCTCAGCATTCTCTTGTAGAACTTTTATGTTAGGATCCTCTGTGCTGGAGATAATTGGAACCCATAACCTATCAAGTTTTCTGAAAACACTGCTATACTTTTGGATAGCACCTCGTTCTGCCAGAACCTGAAGCTCTGGAAAACCAAAAGGCCCTTGTTCATGTCCAGCGGCATCAAGGTAGTACCACTCACCCAAATGCAATTGCAAGTCATCAACTGTACACAGACGATCTTTAGGAGTGCTAATGACTGGCCTAGACTTCCAAGATCCATGTGAATCTTGGTCATTAACAATCCTAGGTAAACAGTCAGTTTCTGCCATTGATCTCTTGACATCAGTAGCTGCAGAGTGCAACCGAGTAGACCTGGAAGTGTACCTGTCCTTTCCTCGAATTTTTGTACGTTGCTCGGAAACAGATGAACCTTGGTCCTTAACTACACAGGCATTTATCCTGACCACAGACAGTGTGGTTCCCTTCACGCCCCTTATTGATCTGCCAACACCAGCACATTCATTCCTCTCATCTGAGGATGAGTATGCCCATAGAGGAAGGTCAAGCCTTCTGCTCTGGGAAGGATAATACAAATCATCTTTTCTTTGCCACCTAGGATCCTCCAACCCAGACTTTGACATCTGGCATAAAGGAAAACCACTATTGAGCACAAATTTCTTCCTCAGAAATCTATCCTGGACAGCTTCGTCATTCCTCTTCCAATCCCCACCCTTACAAGACCAAGGTTCATAAAACCAGCCATTGGTATCAGCCAACTCTGACAGGTGATCTTTCCCGAAGACTGTACTTACAGTCAATTCAATAGCTTCTTTTACTTTCATGTCAAAACAACTCGACACCTCATCACTGTCTTGTTGATGCTGTTCCGCAATTCCTGTAGGAAGCAGATTGAACCCTGAACATGGGTAAGGATAAAATATAGTCAACAATCATTACGTAAATACAATTAAATACCACTGAAGCACTTGAAAGTACCAACAGCATATTAAGAAAAGATCAAAAAAGCCTGTCAAGCATTAATATTAGAATCATCCACTTCTTGTTTAAACGTTAACTCTGGCAAATAATCTTGGTTTATGATATTACCACCACCTTCCTCCATAATTATAGACCAAAATGCATACATTTCACAAATACAATCTAGGAGTAGACAAGATAATGAAGAATAAAGAAAGTAAAGCTCCTCATGCCAAGAAGACATAAATAAAATTGAAAACTTCAAAAGTGTGGATTAGAACTTGTCAAATCTAAATAAAATAGATGGTAAGATTAAAATTATATGCCAACACGTTGAATCTGACTCCTCCGATGTTCTAGAATGCTATGCATCAAGGCTAAGATATTGCAATAGTACACAATGCTTATATAATAAATAAGGTTGGCATGTTACTATAATCTTAAGGAAAAGAAATCAACAATTCTGCACTGATTGAAACTGAAAAATATATTCCTCAGGCGTGCAAAACCAATAAAGCAAAAAATAAAAAGTTTCAACAATGAAATTAAGCCAATACTAGCAGTATATTATGTTAACGTGGTAAATCCAATATTAATAAACCAACAATTGTGACAAAAGATCAGTCAAATTTTCAGTGTGCTTAGAGTTATTACAGTGAACCCAATAAAGACACTAATTAAACAAGTTGCACTGACAACTTCAAGTAGTTAAACACTTACCTTCTGATTTTTCCCCTCCCTCCCATGGCGCATGCCGAAAACTTGTTTGTAAAACTTCTGTACGAATTCCAATATTATCCATCAGAAAAGTAAAGAACAAAGACTGAGGAATCAAAAAAAAAGGTAGTATTTTTTAGGAAATAAAGGAAAATAAAAGAATCAAAAAAACCACCTCCAATAATCTCTAGTTCCCTGCCAGGAGTAAGATTAAAACCTTCCAACAGAGTTCTAACCCTGTCATCAATGTGGAGATCTTCTAAAGGCTCAGAAGTAGCAGCACAGTCGTTAGGGAATCAAGCAATGTCAACATTCACACCATTGCTGGCAGGTTTGCACAAAATATCGAAACGGCTTGCCAGCCGAAACA
>JANSVB020000454.1:3588932-3604250 GCA_025504935.2 Erythroxylum haughtii
CTATGTTTTTTATTAGAGTTATAAACTTAATTTTTGTAGAATTAAATATCTAAAATCTAAATTTTTATAAGAATATTCATTGACATACTAAAATATATAATATTCATATTCTTATATTTTTTTAAAGTCATGTCCTTATAAGTCATTTTACATTTAAACAGCTAATACTAAACAGCTAATTTTACCAAACATTTTTAACAAACAGCTAATGCAATCCGCTGGTCAAACCAGCTGATATAATCAGCTATCGGCTATCGGCTGATTGCCAAACAGGGCCTTAATCAGCCAACCTAATCAGTTGATTACCAAACACAATAAATAGTTGTTTAACATAGTCAATCAGCTAAACATGGTCAATCAGCTAAGTTTTGGCTGATAAGCCATTCACCAAACTGGGCCATAAAGTTAAATGCAAAGTATCAGCCAAATGCTACAACGAACTAATCAGGAACTTAAAAAAGAAAGCTAATCAACAAGTAAAATCTTGAACTTAGCAACAAGTTGCTATAAAGCTAAGCATTGAATTAATTATGCTTTTGTTGAGAGCAAGTCAGTCTTTTGAGCATTTTTAGTGATACACAATTATGGAAGAGCAAAATATGGAATGCATCTTTAATAACTTATTTTGATCTTATAGGTATCATCCATACGAGCTAAAGGCAACAAATTTCTAACCACTGTAGAGACAAGTATAAGGATTGGGATAATTAGAACGGAGTTGACATCAATCATCTCCTATACTTGCTTTGACTTATTCTAACCTCATATCACAGCTACACCTTACATGGAACAAAACCCTAATATTTAAATTTTTAGTTGTCTTTCCATTCTTGATTTTTCTTCTGTACTAACACCAATATTACAATATTACATTCTCAAGTTGTTCAATGGCAAAGTGCTAAAGGTCCAATTAAGTTGGTGTGCTATAAGCTAATAGATTGTTTGAAGGAGATAAGGAGGCTTTATTCATATGTGAATATGAGTTTAAAAATTATCCTATTCATCTCTGACCATATCCCATATATAGCGTTGGTTAAAACTATTTTGAAAGTTGTCCAATCTCCATGCTTTTCTTTTAGGTTAGGCAGCACCACTAGACAAGGTCTTACTAATTCCTTATTAAGATAGATTTATTGCCCATGTTCATGATTACGTTCCATATATTGAAGGAAACATTGCATCCAAAAAATATGCTATGCTATTTCATCTTCATTCTTGCATAAAACACAAGTTTTCAATACATTCTTGAATTTTTTTAACTCTGTCAAATGTTATTAACTTCCCATTAATGGCTAACCATAAAATAAGGGAGGATCTAGGACATGCCTGGGAATTTAAAATCATCAAGTGCTAAGGCACTTTTGGAGAGTGCACTCTGAGTAAGTTCCTACAAGCATGATTGGTTATTTCACCTAAGGAAATATGATTCCAGTGGACGATATCTTCTTATCCTAACATAAGATGCTAACTTTTGTTTAGAGTGTGTAATATTCTGGAGTGGTTCAAAGTTAGGAAGCGAGTGAACTAACCTCGCTTAAAGGGCCTAAGAATGGTCACTAAGTTTGGATATGCCTTTTTTTTGGAAGTTAAATAAAGAATCCATTAATAGCCATGAAAGACATCATAAAGGTATATTACAAGATAGTTTCAGCCAAAAGAAAATACAACAACATAACTGTTTTCCTAGGAAAAATCTATGGAATTAAAGGTTCCATTGTCTTATGAGTTGAGTGCTTGAGTTATTAGCAACTTGGTGAGCTACAAGGGTTTCCTTTATCAAGCAATGTAGCTTATGGATTAGAATATGCTTATCAGTTTTGATCTTGTTATGAATTATTTGGTTTCTTTCCCTTCAAATTGTGTACCCTGTGCAGTTGAAATTAAGATTTCAACGAACTCTATCTTTCGCCATAAAGTGACATTTTGTTTCAGTCCATTTCAAAATATTGCTCCAATTTGCTTCATGGCAGAATTGATTTAAACCATGTTGAATGTTAACCCATATAGAGGTAGTGTATCAACGTTTAAAGTAGATATGGACAATGCTTTCTTCTTCAATGCTACATAGCTTGCATAGGGTGCCATTGGATCCAATAATCCTATCTTTAGTCTTTAATTACCCCTAGCTGCTAGCCAAGTTATGAAGGAGGCTCTAGGCTTCAAGGAAGCTTTTCAAACAATATTAAACTAAGGAACGGTTGGGGTACAAGGCTTAAGTGCCTTAATGCTTGAAGAATTGGAGTGATTCCTATTGCTGCTTAAGGTCAATATAGGTTTATTTAGGACTGAGGAATTTGGTTGATAGTTGGGAAGATAAATCTGAAGTCTTTTTGTCCTCATGTGTTGAAAGTGCCAAGAATTGTTCTCAATGATACTTTTAACTTGAGCATGTGAAGAAATTCTTAAATACAGAGTGCAGATGTCATTTTTAAGGTAAAGAGGACTTAAGGAAGTCCAATTGTCAAACCAAAACTATGTGCCATTTTCATTCCCCACTTGGATTATAATGAAAGGGTATTATACCAATTGCCTTTTTTACTTAAAATACGGATAAAAAGCCAAGAACTCTCTTTCTTTCTATGATTTACCATAGACTGCTCCTTTTGAGGTAGATCTCATTAATCCACTCACTTCATAAATATTCCTTTTCCTTGAACAATCTCCCAAGTCCTCTTTACAACTTGCATTTTCTAAAAGTTGGAATTAAGGTAAGACTAAATCCCCTTTGTTGCTTTTTCTAACAAAGCTGATGATATGTGCTTAATTGTTACATTTAATCCATTATACTTAGTGATTAATGCTTTAAAATGTTTAAGATACTAACTTTAGTTCATATTTGATTTTAGGTACAATTTGGAAGTATAACAACTAAAGTGAGTTGAAAGCATACTAATTGAGTCATCCTTTTGATATTCATACTCTATATAGAGCAAGAAGAAGAAGAAGATTACAAGAAGAGGAGACAAGATAGAGCATAAAATGGAGAATAAGGCATTGTGGCTCAGGACTAAGAAATTAATACGTTACAGCCGTGAGCATTGTCTCACGGTTGTAACATGAATTGCATGCACGTGAAACATAAACAATTAAATGAATTACATGCATTTGCAACATTTAATTAAAATGTTATAGCTGTGAGCATTGTCTCACGACTGTAACAATTAAAATATTACAACTATGAGCATTGTCTTATGGCCGCAACATGGATTACAACCATGCGAGACACCTCATGCTACCAAGAGAAGGCCACTTGTCCCATTTCCTTTAACCTTAAGTTCTTTCCCACTTTATCAGATTGTTTACATTATATTGTGTTTAATGATTGGGTATTGTGTAAGAATGATTATGATCCTTTTTTGAATTGTTTTTCATGAAAGCCCATTGTTAAAACTTGAATATGATACATAATAGTCATGTTTGAAGTCATATTTGGCAACTAACGATATTAAATCGTTAGGGATAATGTAGCATGAGTTAAATAATCCAAGCTTCTGTGATTATTGCTTAGATTAGTCTATTTTTGTCATTCATAATGCGATTGTTTGGTTAAACTTAGAGAGCCATTTTTAGGTTATCCAATAGTTAGGATTAATTAACGAGCTTTTCTTAATTAACTACGACTTTAGGAAAAATTAGGATTAACAAAGCTTGTTGTTAATTCACGATTAATAATCTAAAGAGAAGTGTGAAGAAGATAATACAATGAAGTATGTGAAATTGTGCGTAGGTCAAGATTAAACCAAATTTATAACTTTGCTGCTATTTAGATTGAGATGTTTTTACATATTTAATTTTATGTTGTTTTCTAATTTGTATTGAACCAAACTCCCCTGTTTTACATACACATACAATTTAGGAAAGTAATTGGAATTAGTATCTGTGGGATGGACTTAGACTTACCACTAGCTATAGTTTTAGTCTAGTTATTTTGTGTAGTATTATAACACGCTATCAACTACTCCCATTTAATTTTAGCTCCTTTAGAAATGTCACACTTTCCAAACCAGAGAAAGTTTTTGATGCATTTCTCAACTTATTTAATGATCCTTTTTAGTAATAGAAGATGAGAACTCCAATGCATGTGAAGATTATTTAAAACTGAAATAATCACTTGAACTCTCCCAACTTAAGAAAAAGCTCTATTATGCCAAAAGTTGATGATTTCTTGTATTTATCTAAAATCTTTAGGTAGTCTTAATATTTTATTTTGTTAGCTTAAATGGGGACCCCAGATATGTGAAAGGCACATTACGCACATTCAACCCAAAAATTTGTTGGAGAGTTTCAATATTAAGAGTGTCTGAAGAGAAGTATATACGACTCTTGCTTGAGTTAATACTTAGGCTAGATAATCTGCTGAAAATTATAAGAGAATTATGCAAAATTGAGATGGATTCCTGTTTAGCTCCACAAAATAATAATAAGTCATCTATAAAACATAACAAAGTAGGTGATAACTCTCTACATTTATAATGAAACTTGAAGACTAAACTCCTAAAAATGTTAGAGCAAATGATCTTATTAAGGATTTCCATAACAATAATAAAAAGGTAAGGATAGATAGGATCTTCCTGCCTAATGCCATTATAGGCTCGAAACTATTTAGCAGGGCCCAATTGATGAGTATATGGTAACATATCGTAACACTACACAAAATAACTAGACTTAAAACTGTAGCTAGTAATGAGTCTAAGTCGATCCCATAAAGAGTGTGTGTAACTATTTTGCAATGAAAGCAATCAGTATTTAGGTTAGGGGGTTTTTGGTTTTGAAAAAAGTAGAATTAAACTAACAAAGCAAATTAAAGAAAACAATAAAAATGATAAAAGTGATGAATGCGTTAGGGGTCCAATTATTGGTTTAATCTCGGCCTACACACAATTAACATATTGAATTGTTATTCTTATACCTCTCATAACAACCATTAATTGTAGGTTAACAATAAGTTCCCCAGTTTTCCTTTAAGTCATGTTTAATTAAAATGAGTTTTTTAATTAAACCTAACTACTGAACAACTTAAAATAAGCTCTCTAGATTTAGTCGGACAACTGCATTATGAGTTAGGAAAACAAGTTAATCAATGTAAAAATCACATAAGCTCGGGTCATTTAACCAATGTTACAATATCCCTAATGATTCAACATCATTAGTAGTTGCTAACGAATAAAAAATACAACGATAACATAATGTATTGAAGATTCTAGCAATAGGTTTACATAAAAATAATCCAATGAACACATTTAAATCATTTTACACAATACCCAACTCAATAAGCATAAAATAACGAAAATAGTTCTTAAAGATAAAAAGAACAACAAACACAATGTAGATACTCCTAAATGTGCTCTTCGGTTGATTTCAACTCTGAACCAAGTTGGGGAAGCTTAGCCCTTTATAAGTCTCCAAAATATGCATGCTTTTCCCCTCTTTTTGCTCCCGAAATGATTAATATTGCTTTTGTTGTCAAATATTCTATTTATACTAAAAATTAGGTTTTAGGGTAACCCAAATCTCTAAAGTCACGACTGTGCACTTTGGGTCATGACTGTGAATTTTGAGTCAAGACCGTGACTCCTTGATGATCGATCATGAATGTTGATGCCAAATCATGAAATTCACTGTCGTGCACTATGGTGGATAGGTGTGAACTTTGCACTACATTATATATTCTTCATTTTATTGCATTTTTTATCTCCTCTTCACTTTAATCCTTCTCCTTCTTGTTCTATAAAGACAACTGAGTTTGAATCTCAAGAAGGCGTCACAAAGAATGTGTTTTCAACTCACTTTAACTATTATGCTTCCAAATTGTACCTAAAATAAAATATGAAGTAAAGTGAATGTCTTAAGCATTTTAACACATTAATCACTAAGTGTCATGGATTAAAAGTATCAACAATTAAACTCACGTTAAGTTACCCCACACTTAACCTTTGACCGTCCTCGAGCAAAACAATAAAATCAAAATCATAAATTAAAACACTTACTCATTTTTCATATTTTCTAATGATAGACAAGCATAAGCAAAGAGAAATAACTTCTAAAACCATAACAAGAACTCAACATTCAATGCTTCTACTCATGATCAATCGACAATCATTACCATTAGAAACTGAGCAATCTAGGGGTAGAGTTTGATAAAATGTGTTTAAATATGGTAAGTTCATGGGTACACTCAAATGCCATTCATCATCAAGACATTCCACAACTTTGCATATCATTTCATTTCTCCACTACTAAGATTCACATGCATAATCATGAATCAAAGGACTTTTCAAGGTTATAATATGGGCAAGGGTTAAAGTGAGACATTTTTAGATAATGTAGTGTAAAAGCCATCAAAACTAGTGAAACAAGAAAAACACTTAATATAACATCAAGTGTAAAAACCAACATTCACTCACAATTGTGTACATCATCTATAATAAATGCAAAAACTATGTTTCATAACTCAAATTCAAGCCTTCACACTATAAACCATATGATGCATAAGCAATTAGAAGGAAACAATAATAAAAATTGATGATAACAATACATTAAAACTATAAGGAGTAATTGTTCAAAACAACATCTATCTCATATGCATCTTACTCAAATCACCCATTCTATATAACTTTAGGAGGATAACCTAATAATGAATAACTTCGCAAAACAAATGCATTTCCTCCTTGATACTTTTATTTAAGCAAAATTTTTTTCTTTTCTTGTCTTTTTCTTTTTCTTTAATTTTCTTTCTTCTTTTATTTTTGATAAAAATTGAAAGAGGCTACATCATGGAATTCATTGATAAAAGATAAAATGAAATTTCAATATTTATAACCAACCAACATATATGCATACCCCCGTACTTATACTTTTGTGCATGCACAATCATCAATAATTAATAAATGATCTACTAGCTTTAAGGATTGGATAGGACATTCGATTAGGTTTAAAGCATGTAATATAGTTAGCACAAAAAGAATGGCTAATAAAACTCAAGAGGGCTTAACAAAGGAAAAATTTATATCAAAAGGTAGGCTATTTGGCTAATGTAACTTATGAAACAAAGAATGTCTATATCATTTCCAAGTTAATGAATGTAATAAAAATGTGATCTTAAATAGAAAATCAAAGTAAAGTTAGGATGCATATGTCATGAAAGATCATATAAAAATAAAAGACAATGAAACTGAAGAAAGTTTTTTTGGACTTTTTTTTTAAGCCTAAAGTGTCAACAAAAGAACCAAGAAGAATAATTGAAAACCCTAGTCAAAATAAGGAACAAGAAGAAAGATTAAAACCTTAGGCCGAAAGTTAATTCACACCCAAATTGATAAACCAACGATAATTTGATGGTGATGGGTGGCGGTTTCTTAAATTCCGATGAAGTTGAATAAGAATTATCCCACACCAATGCTCTGATGTCAAATAACGTGCACACACGGAAGGAGCGAAGATGGAATGCTCGAAACTCCTTAATATGATAATGAAAGTGTCGGCTTTGATGGAAAACCACGAAATTGAAGGATTGAAAAATTTGAATTTAAAGAAATAAGAAGATGGTAAATTCGAATTAACCAAAATTAAACTTGATACGCAGGATTTCAAATTTACCTAATAGACCTCACGAAGAACCTGTCTCAAGCAACCTAGATAATGGGTAAAGAACAAACCAAAAAAGTTGTTTAAGATCAAAATCACACCACAATCTGATTCAGTTGATAAGTGATGTTTAATTCCTAAGTTGAAAAGAACAAAAGGGGTCTCTCCTTTCAATATGGTCGGCGGCACGCAAGAAAATAATATGATCAAAGTTGTGTTTCAAAATCCTAAAACATAAGTATTTATACCTAGGCTTAATATTAAAAGACTTAGGCTTAAAATAAAGAAGCCCAAAATATAAATAAGTCCAAAATATATCATAAGCATGCGCCTAATGGTCTAGTCTCATTGTGGCGCCAAATTTGGTCATAAGCGCGCCTCCTCTTAAACTTCAAGTGAAAGAATAGCCTAACACAATGGTCTTCAAGCCCTAAGTGAATCCGATCCAAGGATTTGAAACAAGTGGATCAATTTTGGTTGTGATCCAACTAGCCCTCCTCCAATAGGCTTAGCTAGTTTCATCCTATCCATAAGTTGGCCCACATGTACATATAAGGCCTCCTTAAGCCTATTGACCCTAACTCTGGTTATGGTCCTAGCTGGCATAGCTGTCCCTTGGGCTCCTTCTAAACCGCCCCCATCGTGGTGATCCATGGTCCTGCTCAAATCAATCCCTCCCTCCTCAAGAAGATTTGTCATCGATACACTTTCTTTGTTCTAGGCAGTCCTAAAGCAAAATCTATAGAAATATCAACCCAAGGTTCAATAGGCACAGGTAAAAGGGTATACAATTCATGGGGTTTAACAGTAGATTTTGCCTGTCTACATGCAATGCATTTGGCATATATACGCTCAACATTCCTACACATACTAGGCCAATAGAAATATTCATGCAAAATGTCCAGCGTCTTAGTAACTCCAAAATGACCCATCAATCCACCATTATAGGCCTCATGCACAAATAAAGCACGCAATGAACAGTTAGGCACACGCAATTGGCTACCCTTAAACAAATAGCCCTCATGCCTATAGAATTTCTAAAAGGCAGCATGCTCACAAGCATTGCACACAGTAGCAAAATCATTATCAAAAGCATACATATCCTTAAGTTGCTTAAACTCGGACAGTTTAGAAGTAAGGGTAGAAACTAGGGAATACCTCCTAGATAGTGCATCAATTATTACATTTTCCTTTCTTTACTTGTATTGCAAGACATAGGGGAATGTCTCCAGAAACTCCACCCAAGATGCATATCTCTTGCTCAACTTATCTTGTCCCTTCAAGTGCTTCAAGGACTCATGATTCATCCCAATGACAAACTCTCTGAGATGGAGGTAGTATTGCCACATCTTCAATGCTTTCACAACAGAATACAACTCCTTGTTATAGGTCGGATAATTGAGTTATGCACCACTCAACTTCTCAAGTCTTAAGGAAAAAGTTTCAATCAATTATTAGATGTCGATAAAGAGGTGAGTGGGGAGCATCTCATTTTGTTATGTAGTTGGAACTTGATAAATTGAAATCTATTTATTTTTAATTTAAGAATAAAATAAAAAATAAATTAAATTAAGGTTTAATATTATCATCTAATAATAAAATTATAAAACTAAAAACTTCTATTGTTTATTTTTTATTGTATTTTATTGACTATGCTTTTCTTGGGATACTGGAGTGAATTTAAATATCATTCAATCGATACAAACATGTAAAGAAAGCAAGGACAGTGATATTGTCGAATATGTTGTGGCTGTGATCCAACAGCCATGCCCACCTGACATAACCAGTCCACATCATTACAGGTCAGGACAAAGCCCGGCTCAGAAAAGCAACATCACTAACATACAATAACACGTTCACTGCTTGAGGAACATCACTACTGTGTCCTCCGAAAATTTCGTATTTTCGTACAACATTGAAAGAAACCTTATTAATGATCACATGAAGTAAAACAACCCACAAAAGATAAATCCTCAGTATTCAAAATTAACTTCCAAACAATTGAATGGAAGAGGAAAGTCCGTTCCAACTTCCAAGCACTGGCCTACAGTTAGTAGCTATGTATCATGAAGATCGAATGGACTCAACAATCCCGCTACTAAGTAACCTTTCCACATACTTTCCCAATATATCCACCTCCAAATTCACTTTCTGGCCAACTTTCTTCAAAGGAATAACCACCTTTTGCTGTGTATAAGCCACCAGCATGAAATTAAAGCATCCTTCATCATCAAATACATCAACTACGGTCAGACTTGTACCATCTACTGCAATAAAACCCTTCGGGACCACATACTTCAACAGCCTTTCATCCACCTTCACCTTTACCCACAACGAATCACCTTCTGCGTCTTTCCCAACTATCTCCCCTGTACCATCGACATGACCTTGAACGAAATGCCCGCCCATTCTACTTGTGGGCTGCACTGCCCGCTCCAAATTCACCAATGAACCAGACTTCAATTCTATGAGAGACGTCTTCCTGAGGGTCTCTGGTGATAACCCAACAGTGAATTCTTGATCAGTGAAATTCGTCACAGTTAGGCAAGTGCCATTAACAGCAATGCTGTCTCCAAGATTAACACCTTCAAGGACAGTTTTAGCACGGATTTTTAGGTCAAACCCACCATCCTTGTTGCTGCCCACTTGTTTGACTTCACCCATTTCCTCAACGATGCCCGTGAAAAGAGAACGAATAGGATGGGTTTGCAAATTAGGTTTTAATTTAGGGTTGACAGGTGATTTAGCGGTAAATTGAGACAGAAATTGAGTTGAAATTCGATGAATACTGCCATGCGGTTTGATGGAGAGAATATTGAGGATTTTTGTTTTGGGGGTTTTTAAGGTACTGAGTTTTGGGGTAATAGACAACGAATTGCAAGATAGAGCGAGAGACATCTCTTCGCTGCTTGTTTCTTGAGAGAATTTAGGGACTAGTGGAAATGGAGAACTTGGAAGGATTGATTGACTGGAGAAGAAGACTGCAAAGGTAAAAAAAAAAAGGTTACAATTAGCGCAATCACAAGTAGATTTCTACACATTTTAAAACATGATGTCAGTAAACAGACTCCTTACTAACCTAATACAAATTTGAACTTAATTCCACATTATAGCAAAGGCCGATCGAAGAAAAGATCAATCCCTATCAATTTGTCAAACTAATAAACATTTGATATAACTTCAACCAAATTCTTCAATAAATTTGACCATTTTCAATTGCAAATCAAAAGAAAGAAACCACCTTAACAGTGTATCTTTGTAATCAGATTATCTCCATTTACTTTCGCTTCATTTGTTTTGACATTATAAAGCTTTTAAAAGATCAGTTGGAAAGAATCACATCATTTCCGAAATAAAGTAAATAAGAATCCTACCATTGTGAAATTAATATGAAAAGTAAGATTAGCAACACAAAATACTAGATGCTCAAAGCAATCTAGTAGAACTTCTCAATTTTCTCCATTCATAAACAAAAATATAGTTCATACCAAAAAGAAATAATGATAAATGTATCAATAATATGCGGAAAACTATCATATAGAGCACATGCATATATCATATTAGTTATCATTCAGTCTAATATTGGTATTCTATTTTTATATTAGAAAATTAAGTTATTACCTTATTCATCATCTGATTTGCATTTAATCAAATAGAATTCAAACAATGGTAAGGGTCATTTATCAGCTAAATGAGCTGGTTTCCTACAATATGGCCAAGTGAAGATGGAAATAAGTAAACATTGTACTAAGAAAACAATCGAGGCAACTAACAATTGTCTCAACACTTTGATACCATGCAAATTTAGAAAGTGAAGAAATCTCAACATTAAGAATTCAAAACGGAAAGCATACTCACTTATTTCTAATTGATGACACATTGCAGAAAATGGGCTTAAAATTCAAAAAACCAATACCAGAAACAATCAATTAGATCAATATTAAAATGAAGGACTAAATCAAACAAAATACTTATTTCTGCACCAAGTACTAGAGCCTATAGAAAATTTTCCATGACTAGTTCAACCTATAATTTCTAGGTAAACACAACATATGATACAAAGAGGCATCACAAATAGACAAACCTTTTCGAGAGCCAAAGATCATAAATAAGACAATTAAAGCTGGGAACCAATTTTAAATAGATTAATCCAGATATACTTTCTCGGTTGTTGAGTTGTATATAGCTGTATGATGATAAAATAGGAAGGTATTTACTACTATTGATTGCATCTCCTATTCTAAGGTTAGGCATCAAGTATTTACACATGTATTTTCATCAACGTATATACGATAAGAATAAAAAATTTCTGCGAGTTTCACATGGCATCAAAGCTAGGGTTTTAGGATTTTCTGATTCCTTTCCGATCAATTTCCAGCAAAATTCAGACTCCATTAATCCAGTGTTAGATCAAAATCTAACATCACCAGTCTATTCCTCTCTCACTCACCAACAGAACCCCAGAATTGTGTCGTCAGTAGCTGCACCACGCACTGCTCATTACTTCAATGATTGGTTTTCCGATCTCCCTCTCCAGCGTGCATCTTATCTCACCATCATCACTCACCTGTTCAGACGACGCCGACTAGTCTTTTCCCATAGCCCACGACTGATTTCACCGCCAGAAAAAGTCGTCAAAAGTTGACAGGAAGCGACCCTCTTACCAATCTCTCTCCAATGAGCGTGACTTATCACTGTCGGCGCCAACTCAGCAATCACTAGTGAGCTGATTTCCTTCAGTTTTCCTTTTGTTCACCATCAAGTCACCAAAAACTTAGCCACACAGTCACCGAAAAATTGTTGTAGAGGTTTTTCCATTCATGGTTCCTACAAATTTCAGGTCTCAATCAGGTGCTTTTCCCTTTACTTCTCTTCCCTCAATTATGAGAGATAAACTAGTAGGTAGTTCTAATTATACCTCATGGGCTACTTCTGTTGAATTGTGGTGTATGGGTCAAGACCTAGCCGATTACTTAACTACTAGGATTGAGGATATTGAAACAAATAAATCTGCTTGGGCTCCAATTGATGCATTATTATGTAGTATGTTATGACAAACAATTGATCCTCAACTCCGCCCTATTTATAAAGCATACAGAACTTGTGTTCAGACATGGAGTCAAGTAAAATTATTTTATACTAACGACATTCAGAGATTGTGTTTTGTAGTATCAAACTTGGTTAATCTCAAACAGCAAGATATGAACATGTTTGAATTTCTTGATAGAATGGCCTCCCTGGAGATAGGATTCAACCTATTACTGCCTACTGGTAAGTCTGCAACAACAAATCTTGCATAGCGAGATAAATTTTTTATGGTTCTTACTCTTACTGCTATCAGTCCTGAACTTACTTCAGTACGAGAACAAATTTTGGCAAGTCCTACAGTTGCTTCTCTGCATGAAGTATTTGCTCGCTTATTGCATATTTCGTCACCTAGCATTATGATAGGAACTCCCTCAGTTAATTCTTCCGCTTTGGCCTCTCAGCCTCAGAGAACTAATAGAGTAGAGCAATGGGATCGTATTACTGTCATCAATGGGGACATACTAAGGATAAATGTTATAAATTGCATGATCGCCCTCGAGCTGATAATGTTGTTCATACTGATCAGTCTGACCTTCAATCTGAGTACTCTACTTAGCCATCATTGACTCTTACTAGTACTGATTACGAAGAGCATCTCAAGTATCAAGCACATAAGTAGTCTTCCTCTGTCGTTGATTCGATAGCTCATTCGGGTAATTCCGTAGCATGCCTTACTAAGTCTTTCCCTTGGGTACTTGATTCTGGTGCTTCTAATCATATCTTTGATAACCCACATTTACTCTCTCACTTTACTAACCCTACATCTTTTCCTCCTTTTACTTTAGCTAATGGGACTCAAACAATTGTTAAAGTTGTAGATTCTGCACAACCACTTCCATCCTTGCATTTAGAACATGTTCTTTATATTCCTAATTGCCCTTTTAACCTTGTCTCTCTTCAGTAAACTTACACGATCTTTAAATTGTTCTATCACTTCTAATAAAAATTCTGCTGTTGCAGTACGGGACGAATGATTGGCATAAGGCATGAGTTGCAGGGCCTTTATCATTTAAATATATCTCCTTCACCTATAACATACACTATTTCAAAATCTTTGGTTCTAGTTCATAATCGTTTAGGTCATCCCAGTTTGTTGAAACTCCAAAAGATGGTGCCTAATTTACCTACCTTATCTTCCTTAGATTGTAAATCTTGTTAGCTTAAAAAACACTTTCAAAGTTCATTTCCAAAGCGTGTCAATAAACGAGCTACATCCCCTTTTGAGTTAGCTCATTCAGACAGCGTTTGTAAATAGTGAAGCATAACTAACGTGAATGAACCAAATTTTCGTCCCAAATAAACCAATAAAATCAATAGTTTGAGGTTTTAAACATAAAACCATTAATTAGTGGAGCCGACCGCAAACCAATGACGTGGAGAATTGCGATTGTGATCACAAAAGTTACGTGGCAATGTAAAACTCTGCAACTGACCAGCTGTCGTGGTATGTATATCCCATGGAGAGCTGGCTCTTTAAAAGATTATGAATGATGATTATATGGATAACTAATTTTAAAGTTTTCAATCTTATGGAATTAAATGATTATATTTTTAAAACTTAAACAATTTAATTTTTACTGATGTAGTTAATAAATAAATATTTACGTAGTATTTAATAACTTATACAAAATTTAAAAGGTTAGTCATTAAATTGAATTTTTTTTAAAATGTTAGACACTTTTAGATATATTATCCCATAATTATAAATAGGTGTTTATAAATTTAGTCAATTAACGTGGTTTGATGAGTTAAGATTAAAAATTAAAGTGATTAAATTTTAATTTATGGTTTAATTTGAATTAAAAAGTTAAATTTAAAAAATTATATACATGAGTTGCATTATAAAAAGACTTAAAATTCAACTCAAATTTATATTTATAAATATTTTAAATTTACGTTTATTTATAATTATTATATAATAATTTCATTTATATAATTATTTTAAAAAAATAGTAGGTACAAAATTATTTAAGTAAATATTTATATTTGAATTATTTATTTTATTAGAATTGTTTATTATACTAAACAATGATAATTCTTTTTTGAAAGATGATGATATTAAAGAGTTTTATTTAATTTAATGTTTAAATAAATATTTTATCATTAAATGTTACTGTAATTATACATATTTATATTTATTTACTTGATTCCACTTTTGTTATGAATTTTTAAATAAATTACATTTATTTTTATCTGACAATTGATTAATTATTTGTATTTAAATTTAATGCAGTTTCATATATTAAGATTTAAATCAATATTAATATATCATAATTTATATAATTATTAAAATTGTTATAAAATATTAACTTATGAGTTGGATCAAAATTTGAAAATTTCATAATTAGTCAAACGTTATCTTGAATTTAAGTCTTTCTAAGGAATAGACTTTAATTAAAAATTCGATCTACACTATTAATATATATATCTAATTACAAGGTGGTAAATAATCTCTTTTTGTTCAAATCTAAAGCATAGGTCAATAAATAGAGAAAGAAAAAGAGTGTTCTAAAAAATATAAAGAAGATTGGACTTTGGGCATAGACTATATTATTGATAAGCAAGAGCAATCCGCCTCTTCACATTATCAATCATTATACTAACTGAAAAGATAAAGAGGGTTTACTGGACTTGATTGGGTGGCTT